>DWDX01000717.1:0-23504 GCA_018245675.1 Agara michaeli | reverse complement strand
AATTTGAAACTCCTAGCACTTGTAGTTTCTGAGATTTCGTGATGAGTGAGTGACCTTTCTCTTTTATATACGAGTATATAGATTTCGTCCATCATCTGTGAAATAAATATAGCTTAATTGTAATGGACTTAAGTATGATAATTGAGAAGCCGGTTGATCCTGAGGTTATTGAACTTGAATGTGGAGTCGGCGGTTGTCGCTTCGTTTAAAGTTCGTATCAAAAATTATGGATCGATGTGATTGTTGGTATGGAGATAGTTGAAGGGCCGGTGACTGCCATAGGCTACTTTTTACGTGGAAAAATATCTAATTTCCATGGGAAAACGCGTTTAAGAAAAAACACTGCAAATGCCGTTACAGGCGCCATATCTAGCGGAACTTTGAGTTGTCTTTTGGAGCATTATTCCTCCGTGGTGATCGGATATTCCAAATGGATTACTATCATACATAACATACAACAACATAACGAGAATAACACAACATAACATCACGAGCATTGACTATTTCGAGCAGTGTCCATTTCCGTTACAATTCCATTTCCATGGGCTCAAAAGCAATAGGCAAAGCAAATTACCAGCGAAACTCGTCGTTTAATTAAATTCTGTGTCTCGAAACTCAGAGTAGCTTAGTTTCTGTTTACACGGTTCTAGAAACTCCATCCTGTCAATTTTAAACAACCTTGCCGTTGATAATGAAGTGTGTTTGAAGATTTTAATGAAACAGCTGAGCTTTTTGTAATGACATTCAAAAAAGAGGGAGACCACGGAGAGGGACTTAATTCCCCATAACCTTACAGCTGCAATTACGGCATAGCATCTATGACATTCATACTTACCATGTATATCTTCCAAAAACGACATGAAAATTTGAAGGATTTCTGATGATAAATGCTAACTCAAATACATGAATTCTTACGATACGACAACCTAACGAAGAAGAAGACTCAGATATATTATATACATATCCCTAAATCAAATGGCATACCTATAAAAACACATACCAATCAATCAATTTGCAACGATATATCAAAATCAGCTGAAGGCTTCTTAAGGTACGCCATTAGTACAAGCAGCGGCGCGGAGACAAATTGCCGTCTCAATATATCAGCTCCGCATGAAATATGTCCGTAGGCATGACAACCGGCTGTTGTATAAATTGTAATATACACATATGTAACTCTATTACCATGCATACGGACACAAATATTACCTAAGTGTTCTTCGTAACTGTAAGTTTGAAAAGTCGATGAGCGTCCGGATTTAAACCCAGAGTACCGGAGTGGAGGGCTAAAATATATCAGTCGGGTACTGGTCAATACTGTCAATCAAAGTCAATATATTTAATATTAACGTTTTAGATCGTAGACTCAAGTAGCTAACGGAGAAACTGGACGGTTGATGGCTGACGCACTGCCAGTGGTGGACGTATATAACTTTGAGTAAGCTACTAAATTCACCCTTAGATCTGGAACGACATTCGAATCCTAATTTGATAGGCTACTTAAATTACATCCCGGCAGGTATAAGACGGTGCAAACCAAACCGTTAAAGTAATTTACAGTAGATACCCTATATCGAAATGAATCACGTGTTTATTAAACCTTCCCATTTCTAACAAGTATCAAGTTGCCTTTTGTTTAGTTTTTCAACATTAAACGTGAGGAAACCTACACACCTGAGCAGTCTTCGTAATTAATGAACTGATTGACGTATTGTCAATTGTCAAGTAACATCAATCGTTATCAAGTCTGTGATCTGTCTTCGCTATTGCTTAAGTAAATATTACGGACTTTACTTAGAAACATTCCTTTACTATGTATTCACATTTTACTGCTATTGTTCATTATAGTATGTTAAACGAGCTTTTGCCCGCGGCTTCGCTCGCGTTAAGAACTTTCATCCCATATTTTATCCCCTTGGGGGTAGAATTGATCAAAATCCTTTCTTAGCGGATGCCTACATTATAACATCTACCTGCATGCCAAATTTCAGCCCGATCAGTACAGTGGTTGATTGGGCTGTGCGTTGATAGATCACTATGTCAGTCAGTCAGTCAGTCAGTCACCTTTGAGTTATATATATTTAGAAGTAGAAAAACTACATAATTCAGACAATGCGGCTTCGAAACAGCTAGTACTTATCTACCTACATCGCAAAATATACATAGTATCAGAAGTAATAGCGATATCAGTTAGCAGTACGTTATCATTTTTAATTGACCTATGACTGAAAGTTATATTACAGGTAATTATTTCAATGAATTGAAAATTTTAACTATTACTGCATCCGGATTTCGCTACTAGCTTGTCCATATCCCGGTGTCAGGACATATTTAAAATAATATTAATTCCCACCGTAACGAACGCTCAAACTGTCGGCAAGTCATTCTTATAGTCGTCTCTGTCTCATAATTCATGGTAAAAAAAGAAAAGACATTGCTCCGAACAGTTAAATGCCCCTAAATACCAATAACGTTTGTCGGAGCCCCGCCAAAAACAAACCGTGAGTTATATCTATAATGTAATGTATTCTACCATTCCGCCATTTTCCATTCTCCACAGACACTGCTGCTGTCAAATAAATTTCAGACCTACGGAATTCACAATAGGTGGGATCGTTTTGTACTGGATTGAAAATCGCATAACAATCCACTACCTTTTTAAAGTAAAAGCTACGCGGAACGACATGGAGTATCAAGCTATTCTGGCCTTAAATGTATAAAGAATTTTTTGCTCCGACCTTTCGTCTACTACTTTTGCCTTATGGTTTTTTGCTAATAGTTTTTCGAGTACCTACCCTATCTTTAACATTACATTTATGGCGCCTGATATCTTATGGTGTGATCGTAGCAAATTCTAATGACACTTGAGTAGGCTCTAAAATTACTATTATTACCAAAACAAATTTATTGCTGTCGAAAAAAAGTTTGTGTTATTAGCAGTACTTAATACTTCTTTATCTTTTCAATCGTGTATTTTTACCTATATTAAAAGTAGTCAATAGTATGGTATATTCATATCAAGTAGGTACCTATTACCTATAGAGTGATGAGTGACTTACCTATAGATGAGAGACAATTATACCTATACTGCAATACTGGACTAAACTCTGTAGGTACATGTTAGTCGATTTTAAATAAATACGCCTATTAAAAATAAAAAAACCTTTTGCAAATTTGGGAATTTGCACAGTTAGAATTTTAATCCTATTTGCCGGGAGACTATTAAGCGGCAATGCGTTGCTCTGATGGCCCAGACTGGACCAATTTCATGGTCTAACGCTCCCTCCCTGCACCAATATCTTCTATTACGTATAGCCGACAATACTTATTGCTATATCAAAATATCAGGAACGCGAGATAAATACTTTATATATGTAGACAAGTAAATAGTTAGATTTTAAATGAAAAGAAATAATTAATATTAGGTATATTCATCTCATTCACTCTATATGAATCCTTGATTCGACATGATAGTAAATTGTACATAACAGTAAAATGAACTTTGCATATTATTTGTATGCGATAAATATTAATTTCTAAAACTAAGAGCAGTTATAATGTACCTATACTAAGTATCTCCAACCGTTTTATATTATTTTACTTCTAGTGTTTCTATTCGGTATATATTTAAATATTGATAAAAGAATTGTTTTTTTTCTATTTAAATCGAGCTTACATATATATCTATACATGCCTACATCTAAATTGTACGTAGTTACTGATCTTCAATAATTTGATTTTTTAAAATTCCAATGAGCATCGTCTAAACAAAATATCACTTCAAGTTCCATAACAAAGTTACACGTAATGCAACCCCGTCTGAATTGAACATGGCGACTGCGATCCGCTTGCAAACTATTCCGGATACGATAGAAAACTCCATTCTTTTATTTTATCTCGCTTTTGTTTTTATTCGATCAGGGAAATTGTTTCGATTCTGTATGTAAAGTTTTGATTGGGAGATCGCTGTGGACGGATACGGCAGGTAATTTTTCAAATGTCGAGCTACTTCATATATCGTACACGAATACCTAGGGTAAGTTGATGTATTTTTCACGGGCAATTCGATTTAGCGGCATCAAGTAGTCTGTGGAAATGAGTTGGACGGGGTCGTAAGCTTGATTTGTACCGCTTAAAATTCACATCTCGACCTGCAGATACACATTGCTTATTTCTTTTTACCCTTTTAAATGTTTAATTTCGAGAACCTTCACCATCCATCGATTGAAATTTCGTTTGTGTTCATAATATGTACGCATAGGTTTGTTTATTGATAACAGCTTAAACTTACTTGAAAACCTTACTTTTTATTAGTCTCATATAAAATAAATATAGAATTGTTTATTTTATTAATGGCCATCATTAAGGCTGTGATTGTGATAAATTTTGTTACCTAATGATAACAAAAAAGTTATGTAGATACTCAATACCCAACATAGGTAGATAGGACACGATAGGATTTTACACATTTTACAGAAACATGTAATTATATCTAATAGGAAGAATTATCTTACGACATTAAAGAGAAGAATATGTGTATTGGTAATAAATCATTCGAAATTTTATAATAACATCTATATCGAATTATTAATTATACCCAAAAACTAAACGAACTTGGATTTAAAAATCGTACAGATGCCCAATAACACCGATGCTTATTTGTCATTGTTAGTCAAATCGAACTATATGATTGAATTACTGCTCCATAAAATTTTAGGTCAATAATAAAGTGACAGTTGTGAATCGCCAGTTCATGACGCCGTTACTGAACTTTACACCAGCATGTTCGCGTTTATGCGCCCGAAGTGCCCACTACACTACACAAGCCGTTGTTTAGTTGAGGATGAAATTTCACGAGCCTGAATTTCGCTAGGAATTTCACATACCGGTGACGATAAGGAAAGATGCGGCTTTTCAAACATAGGTAGGTGCGTACGTAAAATGTTTACAATCCGGGGTAAGATTTGGATTAAGGATCAGTTGTGTTTTAAATTGTAATGCAATGCAGCAGTTAAGTCGTATGTATGTATATTGAATTGTGTAATAACAAAAGTTTCGAACAGATACCGTGAACAAGTATTCCATACGTACCTACATACAAAATATAAGTAAAAACAAATAAGCGACATTAATAATACTACTTCATGGACATACCAGTTATCTTTGCGACCAGTGGAGATACGACTTATTTACTATACATACCAAACCTATTGTTCTTCATTAAAAATCTATTTGTTATTATTAATTTAATTCTTCTATCATGAATCACGCTCTGCATATTATACAGTAATAGAATAGAGTTTGGAACTTGTGTAATTCATAATGAAATGAGCATAAAATATTAAGTAGCCCATTATGTTTATTAAGCAAGATGTTTACGAGGATATGTTACCCACAAATCGTTTTACAGAATCGGTTACAATGTCTCAGTTAAATAGCCATGTACTTGTTTTATAGTGTAATTTGTATAATGGGTTTATACACTTTATACCCATTACATTTAATGCAATCTTCCTACTCGCGTAATACCTGTTTTTATGGCTAATAATAATTATTATTATTATACGTATACTTAACTGCTCCAAAAAATATTGTTATTGACTTATTAGGTAGCAAACGAGCATTGCATCCAGTGGTTATCTTACTTACTACTTATTTGGTGGTATTGCTATCTTAAAAGTAGAAGTTGATTTAAGGAAGTCATCAATAAAGGTAAAATGGGTTTGATTTCATATTTCACCGAAAATTTACACAAAATGATTTCTCGATGACACGTAGATTTAAAAACTGGTTATCACACGCAAGGCTGAACTGTTAATTACATAGACAGCTATGAGCATTATGAAAATCTATTGCTACTAATGTATCTTATTTGACAATTTTTCTTATTATCTTCTCTGTATTGTAAATATTGGAAGATTATATTGCAATTGCCCGTCAGTTCGTTTTACCTACTGTAGATCATCGAGATATACAAAAAAAAAATTACTGCATATAGTATTATATTGAATGAACTCGACTAAATCAGTCGTGGTATTCTAACCTAGACCTCCGTAGATACCTAAAGTTAGTTACGTATATAGGTATTTCTTGTTTATCACTGCTTAGTTATGTTCAAACCGGAAAATCCTTGTCTATAAAAACAATACACAGAATTATACATATACCTACATACCTACCTACTTTAACTGATATACAAAATGTTCTACTTAAGTTGCAAACTGCAACTTTGGATTGAGATCAAAACAATAGCATAAAGTGACGCAAAATTGTGACCTCATAACAGAGCTATGACTGCGCCACTGCAGTGGGTAGGTACCTATCGATTGAACTCACTTGTCCGTTAGCCTCCCTTCACGGGAAACTTCTTAATTCAAAATAGACTTTAAACATACATAAATACCTTTGTTACCTATTATATGAAATGCACTTTACTTAATTTACAGTCTATTAAACGACATGTTGTTACTGCATCAGTGCAATCAGCTTGAAGACAATAGAATTTAAAAAATAACTGCTATTTCGAAGGTTCCTTATTTATCATAGCTACACCTCCCTAGATTATGTAGTGATGACAATTTTTATTCAGTGATGATGAAAATTACGCAAAATGATGTCTCTGTTTTATCATTTCATTTTGTTCGCTTAAGCAATTTCTCTCGAACTCGGCACTCAGTGCAGATAAGACATAACTCAAAGACTTAAATAACCAGACTGCGTACTTCCCAAGCAGCTTTTGTGTGAGTTTCTTTTATATGACAATATGAACTTGTATGGATTCTGTGTCAATCAATTACATGCGAGTTAGAACAATATTGGTAAGCAAAGCGAATTTGGGTAGGTGCAGATGTAGGTATTTATCTTAGACTTCTTATTGGACTACTTATTTTATAATCTAACAATAATAAGTGAATTGTGTTGAGTTTAACAATAGTAAGACCATTATGATCAATGTGTAAAGCTTTGTAGTCTAAAAATGTATCTCTAACGTACATATTAAACTATAACGATTGATGACTGTAACGATTGATAAAATATTCAAATCAGATAAAACGTCACTATCGTTGTTCCAGTAAATTTCACTGAATTAAAATTCGAATGCAAACGCCTGCACAGGAAATGTTGGGATTTAACTTCAAACCGGTAGCGACGCTTTGCGACTGCGCGAAAACTTGCTAATAGTCACATTGATTTTGCAGATAGCAGCCAGGTCGAAACCCACCTCCCCGACTTACTACATCAACGTTCCGGAACAACACCCCGTCATTGCAAGCACGTCCTTATTAACGCTAACCAAATTCCCGCAAGCAATAATATTGAATGTTAAAGATTTGCGGTTATTGGTATCTGATAAACGTGTCAATTAATAACACGAAAAGTGGTTGAAAAACCAATAAGCATTTTTGATTTAATGAAAATTATCTGACTGTATGTAAATTTTTGTAGACATTAGACGAATTCAAATGTTATTAAATCTGTATTTGGTATTATTACTTACATGTTTAAGGCAATAGAACATGTATACGAGTTGCCCGGGGAAGTACCTACCACCGTTACACCTATTTCTACCGTGAAATAATTGTTATTAAAACAGTTTATGGTGCGATGTGAGAAGGGTGACACCAAATTGCATCAACATGGCTATTAGATTTGACCAGTTAGTGAGAACTTAGTCTGTTGAGGAGTAGCTATACGTCTGTGATCAGATTGGAATAGAACGGATAGTATATTCTAACTTACACTAAAAGCACTTATACTAATTTACAGTAAATGGACTACATATATACAGGACAGTCCTACACAGTCGCACTTTTCTAGGATCAGTCAGTCATTGGTATCCTTTTTGATTGTGACTTTTCACATAAAAAGTCATCAGAATTTTTGGATTATTTTGGATTCTGGACAATGACAATTATTATAGAAAATCATAGAACATTTTTATGAAGTGCGATTTCATATTGTTTCACAAATTTTCATTGAAAGCAGACAGCCTAAAGGGAATGATATATAAAACAACAGAACGTCAACTTACTGACTCGAATCTCTAACCACAGTGATTTGAGTTTCTAAGCATAATACAACTGTTGTACTCTCGTGGGGATTACTACAAAGGCATTTTCACTATCATTCATTAAAATAAACAGATACGACACATTCTAAGAACAGCTATTTATCAATTTCAACACCCGGCTCTGTTCCATTAACTGGACGTCAACTAACACAAAGGTAGTTGGATACATAAATTGTAACCAATTTAATTGGATCTTGTTACGTAACAGATGGGTAGAGTCGGAGCAATATTGGAGCATTATTTGTACGCGTAGCTATCTTGCGCAAGTTACTACTAGCATCACCGGTAAAAGCTAAGTCTACTTGCCAATCCACTTCTGGCAAGTGAACTGTCACTGAACTTGTGATATATAGGTTTCGAAACAATGAAATACAACTTTTATCGGATCCAATAAGAAATTAAAAATAGATTATTACCTAAATTGAGTACGTATCAATGAGATATTAAGATCAGATATGAAATGATCCTGTGTAAAAATGACACAGTTTTGTTAATAATTGCCGTAATCTTGCGGTAAAGTTGCAGTATGTTTCAGTAAATTGTATGTATAGTAACACTGTTAACTTTTAATTATTATTTCATAGAAAAAATTGGATCTCGTATATGAATCGAGAGTGTAATATATTAGTCTTAATTATAATTACAATCCGATATGCTTCACAAGTAGCAATCATTGGTTGATCAGGACACACTTATCGAGGAGTTTCCGCTTAGATCGTTAACGTCACAAAATGTTTTATTTGTAATTAAAATAAAAAAAGAGTTTATCCCAATTATTTTTATTTTCTATTTAATAATTTTCAAACTAGAATCTGCTACTTTCCTAACAAGAGTGACATGTTTTAAATATGTTTAATACTTTGTTATTTAATGTTAGGTAATAATCTGTATAAGAATACAGCAAGTAAAAGAAATTTCTGTAAACGGAGCATCAACAAGGAACCAAGGAAACGTCCAAGGAAGACTGAGCTGTGACTTAACATTCCTTTTCCCTTTGATGTTCTTTATTGTCAACAGTCAAGAATAACGGGGCGGGTCTTGTTAAGCTGGTCTACGAATTCCTTAGTGTGGTGAAGGGTGTGAGCATTGTACAGGTAAGCTGCGAATGTGTGGAGTTTCTCCGTATCTGTACCACGGTATAGGACAGCGGGACAGTTATACAGAAAACCTGATAAATAAAATGTCAGCATTCCATCTCAGAACTGTTTTCGTTTCCTCTATAATAGACAAGTCTTATTCTAGTCAATAAAATCATATGCACCCTTTAGGCGGAAACACATTTTTTTTTATAACAGTCGTCGAATTATAACATATTGTAATGAGAGTTACTGCATACGAGTTCTTATCTAAGTAGGTACTTAAAAATAATTTATATTTTTATGAATGTAATAAGTGCTTCAAGAAGCTTTTAGGAAGTTAATTGACATGGATCAAATATTTTTTATAAACAACTAATTAAACGTATTTCACAACTTTTTTAAATTTAATAACTAAGGTAATTCCAATTTTAGTTTCAAATTTTTTAAAAGCAATTCACTTTTACAACCAAAGTTGGGCACCTGGGTAAGCAGCATATTTATTCAATAACATTGCGTAACTTAAACTATAACTTTTCGAGGCGATTGTACAGAACGAGGGTCCGTTCATCGAACGAGTTCGAAACTTGGAACCAAAAAGTCGTAAGTCGACATGACTGTACAGGATCAAGTACCATTGCGTCGTACGAAATATACCCGAATTCAGTTTTACGTCCTTCCACCTTGTGATCTTTTAATTTTGAGTTTAAACAAAACACTTGAATACAAGACCGGAACGTAGCAAGTCTCTCAATTGCGCGCTCTTATACGACTTTTGAACACGAACAGTAAACAGCCTTATCTCGCCTGTAGCAAGGTGATTTACTATAATTACAAAGATAGCGGTAGATGCCTTTTGTTATAATTTTCCAGCCCGGCTCACGAACGTTTTCCCGCGCAAACTCATGAAAATGGAGGCCATTTTGTAATGTGCCTTGTTTTTTGATAAGGGTATTAAAATAATGGCGTATTCGGACGACTCTTTACTCTATACAACGTATTTACGTAGGTATTAGATGTTCGTAACTACGTGAGCCTCCATTTTGAATGCTAATTTCGCTGATGTTAATTAATTTTTATATACTACTAATACGCTAATTGCGGATAAGTAGCTTATTCAAACAGTTTTTACCTACTAGCTGTCGAACATCAGTTTGGAATAAAATCTAATCTCAAAGGTATTTATACGATAGCTATAAGAATTTGTAATAACATGGGATCAGTGTGAAAGCCTACATCACTACATTATATAAAACAAAGTAGCTTTCCGCTGTCTGTCCCTATGTCCCTATGTATACTTAGATCTTTAAACCTACGCTCCGGATTGCGTATGCGATTCTTTTTAATAGATAGAGTGATTCGAGAGGAATGTTTATATGTATAATAACACCCATTAATTAGGAGAGAAATACTGTTATTTTTGAGGTTTCTAATGTGATGTCGTAAATAATTACATTTTTTGCGGCGGCGGCGGGACGAAGTCGCGGGCAAAAACTAGTAGATTTATATACTAGTCTAATATCTAGTCTCATACATCGTCCCAAATGAGAATTGTATCGAGCGTTAAAACGACATTTCTAAGAGCATAACATAAGCAGATGTTCTTGTTTTCCTGTTATAAATAAAAATGCGTAATTCGCATTCTACTTAGCATACGGTGGTGCGATAAACCGTAGCATATCTTATAGGTGGGTAATTTTTCTGAGCTTTTCCGTCGACGGAACCCGTACACATTTTGCGTACAAAAGCAGCGAGTTTTTGTGTTGCCCTAGTATTAATATCGCGATAATGCAAATTCCGTCGGTTTACGGCCGCCAGGCTCGTTTTAGACGCCATTACTGAAAATTCGGCAAGGTTTCGACTCGAGAGAGCTTAACATGTATTTTCGCAGAGCTCCGAGCACATTTTTAATATTGATAAATGGTTGGATTCTGTTGTTACATAATAAAATTGGGATCGTAAATACAATTAATATTTTATCTTTTTCATTTGATAGTTTTCAAATAAGAATCTTACTCGTAATATAAGACTTCACTTAACTGCTTATCGTAAAATTCTTGACGGTTTATGCAAATTGTGATTCAATCAAAGTAATAAGTTCATTTCTATGTGAGCTAGCTGTAGCGTATTATGTATACTTATAGGTTCCATGAATTCGTCCTCAGCTTAGATATTTGTTCTGAATCAGATCTTGAAAATTTGCATATGCAAGTAAATTAAGTAAAAATTGATTTAGTATAGGTATTTATTGGTACTAAACACTCGCAAATGAAATCGGGAATAAAATGTGTGAAGTCTACCAATCCGCACTTGGCCAGCGTGGTAGACTATGGCCTAAATCCCTCTCACTACGAGAGGAGTATTGAAGAAATATAAATTTATAAAAGGAGAGTATTTATAAAATAGGTTGTGAACAATTTATTTATGTCAACATATGTTTTAATTTCTTCTTCTGCATCTGACAAAAGTGATGTCGTTGATTACCCGGACCAGCAGTAGACCAACAAAATGGGTCAAAAAAAAAATCGCAAATTCTATAGCTTCAAAATCCACGTCTTTTGATATCAGTAGGTATTAAGAATAGGATTTGGGTAAGTGATTCAAAAATACCTTAAACGATCTCATGCCCTCGGAGCCCTTTGTGATGAAATTTTCTTATAGTCTACTTAACGTTATGATTCTTCATTTGAGATTTCGAGTAGGATGGAACAGAATATAACATATCTTTATTTGCAGGAATAAAAATACCATATAGGTAGGTACGTGTTACAATTTGTAAGTCCGTTTGCTCGGCTCACAGAGCACGGAATTTTATTATTGTAAATCTTGAACAATAATTAGGTGATTTGAAAATATATTTAATTTGTAAACTGCTATATTGGTGATGTGTACCTACAGTATTTGACACCATGTGTCGGACATAGGTCATGCATACCTACTCTGAAACATTGCATTATTTTGTATGTCCCTCATGTTTTTTATACAGGAGGAAGAACATTGTATAATAGTATTGTTAACATTAGGACCATTCAACAAATGATACCGTGTCATTTCACCTTTAATAGCCAGCAAAAACCAAAAAGATAGGGTGCGTTTCCACAATTTGTTTTAGAATATATAATCGATACTTCGTGTATTCTATCAATGATAGATGCCTGCATCTAAATCTGAATCATTGCAGAATCATATTCGTCACTAAACTCAATTGAATTTACAAAATCTAAGCATCTTCCTATCATATCTTTGCCAAGAAATTCTGGAGCCGGCTTTAAAATAAAACTACTGTGACATCAACACACCATAACGTATTCTATTCAATTGCACGGAAAATCGGCGAGATTTCAGCGGCCCGCCCTTCCATCAGACAACCTATCCTCTTTGCTCTTTAGAGATTATGATATGTGTAAGCGAGAGGGTGTAGAAAGTTAGAGTAATTGAGGGTAATATCAGAATAGTTTCAGTCTAGACGGGGAAAGTTGTAAGTTGCAAATTACAGGCGTTATACTGCGCTGGTTAAAATATATTGTAATGGTACTTTAGCTCACGCTTACTTAAATTTATGTGGTCCGGGATTGTGTGGGGACATTTCAGTTCGAGTAATTTGTGAACATACCCTGGAATACTTGTTCGAGATCTGCGCGTACTCCGGATTCCTTAAGAATTGCCGGGAAACTTTCAGTAGAATTTATGCTCTGTGTAATCGACAATACTCAAGGGACGCACTATGATACCTAAAGCATACACGCTTTAACTACTGAAAATGTTTTGTAGATAGCAACTGTCGTTTACTATATAGGAGTTAGATCGCTATAGGTAAGTACAGCATACACATAAGTCTTACTACTGTATTAGACATATGGACCTAAATAGATTGATCAAGGATGGCAATAATTACTTCACATAAAATATATTGTGAATATTGGAAAGTATTCATTACTGTACAATCTAGTTCAATTAGGTAATAGGTTACCTTAGGTAATAAGTACCTACTTACCCATACTTGATGACGAATTTATTTTTATAATATTTTTTTTAGTTTACTTACGATTATTACTAGACTTTTCACCTTTATCATAGGAACAACAGTAGATACTTAACAAAGAGTGAACTATACAATGTCTAACAATGTCCACTGGCATTTCAATAAATTCCTTTAGGGACCTAATGTTTTTTTTCAGTTACTCGTTACGTATTTCTGTTAGTTAAATGTAGTTATTTATCGCAAGTAATGTTCTAACCGCCTATTATTTATTTGAAACAAACCTAAAACGACAGTAGCGCATAATATTTCCGCAGCAAAAATTTAATAAGCACATTAGGCATATAAATACATCTGCGTTTTCAGAGGGAGTTAACTTAGCGAAATTCAGTTCGCGTGCAAAACAAAATACATAAAATTTAAGCACCTTCTTAGTAAACGCAGTGCGGTACGTGAAAACACCCTGATTTTCCTGCCAAAATCGTAACGCAACCAAATTTTGATTACTTCCTTTTAATATTAATATGCACGGAAGTTATAAAATTATATTGTAGCATGGTTAAATTATTACAGGCATTCATAAATGAACATAGTGTAAATATACACCTATTTATTTACATACATCAAGTTATTTGTGTGATTTTACTGTGGAGAAAATTTGTGTTTGTGGTAATGGTAAGAGACATTCCAAGCTTTTTTATATCCGTATATCAATTATTCATACATAGGTAGCACCTACATAGCTAATACCTACCTATAGGAATATTTACATACTTCGTTGAGTAAACTTAATTAGGTACACAAAGATTCTCTAAGCATTGGGCATATTCTACATTAAAATCACTAGACAGTAATTTGTTAATCAAATGTATGCAAGATAGCACAAAAACATAAAATATAAAAGAATTGATTATTATCAACAACAATTAGGTAAGGCAATAGTTTGATAGCGGAAACCATTTACGGTCAACTTAAAACAAATAAGAGCAGTGACAATTTGACTGTATTCACCTGGCAAGCCTTTATAACCCTATAAACCATCACAAACACCCATAAAAGCATTATTGCCTATTAATTTCACACCACATTAGCGAAACCCACAATAAAAGTTAAACATTTAGTCGTGCGACATTGATACGTATATTGTGTTAAGCGCCATCTCTTGGCGGCGAGCGGAAAGTATGAAAGTAAAAGATTATAGCATCTATCTATACAGCCGAGTTTTACGACGTCGTAAAAGTATGCCGTAAAACCTAAGGGCACGCACGCCCTCTGTTAATCGTTCAGAAACCGATATTGCGGCGAGGCCTCAAGATAGATTGCTTGAACGTAGAATAACTTCTCAACGTTTGTCTATTTACGGCTAGCAGCGAATTGCGTGAGTATTTATGTGCCAACAATATAAATTGCGGTACTTTATGTACCTACTTACTTATAGGATATTTATTTGATATACGATTCTTAAAATATTAGTGAAAAATTGTAAGTAAGTAGGTACCTGCCTTCCTATAGGTATCTGTCGAAGGTTAAGATTTGCGATTGTCATATTATTAATTGCTTAGGACCTAGATATACTAAGTACCTTAGATATTTGGACCTAATCTTTAATTATTAATGAAATATTATTGAATAGTAGGTAATCAAGAATCGGGACTTTGTTTAACTATTCGTTTAATGAATTTAATCCGTTGAGGTATTCCATTTCCGGTATAGAAAGCATACTTTTACAGCATTTAAATACACGCCTAGCTCTTATCGTTCACCTTTAAAAGAACAAAGAAAGAAGTACAGTAAAATACGTAACAATTTTATTTCGGCACCCTCGCAATCGTTAAGATTTTATTGACTTCAAACTGCGTGACTTTAAAAATATACAAATTTATGGTCACTCAAACTGGTAACGATTATTCAACACGTCGTAACTATTTTATTGCTCCGATGTAAACAAAGCATCAATTCAGACACATATTGGGACCCTTTTTTCTTATTATCAATGAACATATTACGTGAATGGACAATAAAACCAATACCAGGTGGTTTAATATGAGGCTATAAAATATCAGTTCAACGTACATTGTGAGCGTGAATTGATTTTACAGCTACGATAGAGATAGAGCCGTAAAATTGTTGACTTTTAAACTTGCTTTTTCTCACACACGTATAATAAAGCATAAGTTTTTAATATTAGTTTAATATAAATAGCCTTAAAGTTACATCAAACCTTTAAGCTCTGGTTACGATTATTTTATGCCTACTTTATAAAAGTAAAAATGTTTACGCATGTATCCCGGGAAATTGTTTTAACGGATCCCTGCAACCCATAGTTATGATTGTTTTTGTTAAGAGCGAATGTTACAAGGTACCTATCTGAGGTCGGACACATTCGTATCACGTATCTGCGTTACCGCTCTTAATGTCTAAGGTAGAGATTTCTCCCGCCACACACAGAAACACAACAGTAGCAATGCACATTTACCGAGCACGACCGTAGCCATATATGAGTAAAGAATTCAGGTGTTAAAGAATAATAGTTAGGATTAATGATTTGTACTTGAAAGGATTTATTTAGTATCAATTGCTGAACGTAAACAGGATTTTACAAAGGTAGGTGATTATCATGTTGGTATTAAGTTTCTAATAGCTATCATATTGTAGGACAGAACCATTATTATTATTGTGATTGAGTTATATCGATTAAATTTATCCTGTAGGTACACCTGCAGATCAACCCATCTCTATCACTCTACTTATCTATAAAAGAATCTAGCTTTCATACTCAGGTACGAAGCTCGATATTACGAGTATCTATCAGCCACTAAGGGCTTGTCCACTTGTTATTCACGGTCATTGCCGCTTGTGTTCTTTTATCATCACGAAGGCGATCCTTACAGATATTTATAAAATAATCAGAACTGATTCATTAATATTTGTTCTATTTAAAGTACATAAAACTTTATCTTATTGAAGGAAAAAAACTTCACAAAACACTGAATTAGAATGTTATTCATTAAAAAAAAATTAAACTGAAAATAAATAACTATGCTGAACAAAAACGTTATGAATATAGTACAGCAACAGAGCTAGCGCCTCTGGTGATAGGGTCGGTTACCATATTGTAGGCTCGAATTCTATGAGAATATTTAATGCGCGCGCAAGCCCCTAGGTGGCACTATAACCATTTCTTGCAAATTTGAACCCAAACCACTATTGGTTCTCAATAGTGATTGTAAATTAATATATTACAGCTAGATGGTGCTGTAACCAATATTTTTGTTTCCTTAGAAACAACGTAACCAGTAACTTTGTTAACAATGTTACTTATAGTTATGAAGACGAGTCATGTTCGGTGAGTACTTATTTTTCCCTATTTTTCTACTCCTTAGTGGACAAATAAAAAATTTGTAAATGCTATTTATTTGTAAATAAATCATTTTTTTTAAAGTTATTTCTTTATTTTCACCATAACTATATTGATCATTATATAAAAAATACATACATTAAAAGCTTCTTAATAATAATATGTGTACTTATTTATCGTATTCCTTATATTACACAGATTATAGAGGAAACACCTCCTATAGGTAGATATTTGTAATAAAGTCATGACTTGGTGCAGACAGATGGACACGTTATTTTTTCAAAATTGTTTAAGTATAGTTGCCGCAGGCCTTCAAGGCAATTTATATTTTCCAGCAAACTGTTTGCGCACTAAGAATTAGTAGTAGTAGCTCCAGGCCTTCCTTAGATCCAGAGATTGGCTAACGCCCATTTGTACCTACCTACTTTCACCTAGATCAGTTTACGTAGGTGATTGTAATAGTCATATTTTGTTATATTATTGTTCATTATAGAACGGCTGCCACGTGTCAATAAAAGAAACACTGGCCAACCTACTGCAAAGTAATCCGATGACCTACCGAAGTTAGCAGGAAACCGCTAGATTCAAAATAATCAGGACCAAATTTAATGTAGGTACTCATAGGGAAGGCATATATCAGGCGATTGATGGACCCGTGATAGAAAAGAATTTCGTTTGGTCGCTCAATAACCTACATTACAGAGTTCCCGGAGTGACTTGACACTTTATTATCACAATTTTTCACATAGGAAAGACTGTTGATATTGTTTAAAAAAGCAAATATGCAAATCAGGGCATTGTTCAATTTAAACATAATTTAATTCCGCTGTCAAATATACCTACGTGCTGTTGATTATCCTTACCTAATAAATAAATAACAAAAAAAAGTAGTTAATGAATTACTTACGTAGCTTAGATGCTATTAATATACTTTATAACACGTCACTTTTAATATAACTTTCCTTATACTTTTTGTAAATCTACAACTTTTGACTTTCACTCTACATATCACCACATTATATACCTATATACACGATTAAATGCAGATGTAGTATCATTACAACACCGTTTGATTGTAACGGCTTAAACATAAGCCTGTTACTGACAAAACTAGGATGTTAAGTGATATTTTTGTATTAAAAAATATTCCAACTACGAGTAACCAGCGAACGGTAAACTTTAACAATTGAAGGGCTTATTTTATTGCGCAATCTACTTTTATTATCTAGTAATTCCTTTTAAAAACGCCGCAATGAAGGTAACAAACCCTAGTAATGACCAGTACTATTGCATACAATTAACATAAGCACTTACGCATTTTTTTTATTGCTTCAGATGTTGTTCCGAGCAGGCGGTTACCGGAGAAGGTGAGGAATAAAAATCGATCAGCATTGGTTAAAATGTTTATTTTTCAATGTTTTGTCTGTACATTTACTAAACACACAATCAATTTAAATATCATGATGCAAGTAAAATATTAGATAAAGCTTTATAAAGGTATTTCTTTGTTGAGTTGTTGAAAATATAAAAGTGCTAAAAAATTGTATGTTAAGTTTATGGAAATATGAAAAATGCTTATCTCACGGAAAGCGGGGCGAAAACGTGTTGCAATAAATAAACTGATAATAATAATTTAATTTTATTAGAGCATTGGTTAAGTTAACATATTAATAGTGTAGAGATTATTAACACAATGGCGTTTTAAAGAGACTTATTTATTCCGAAAGATCAACATACTTATGCAATAACTACTATTCTAAGTACCTGAGAAATGAGGCTGGAGCCAATGTATATCTGAACGCGCCATCTAGTAGAGTCCCGACAATTTTTATCGGTTGATTAAATCGTTCCTAGCTACCCCTTTATGGCTATAGCGTGAATATTTCCTCTTGTTTGTTTTTGGATGGACGGGGAGATAGCGCCAGTAGGTGTTTCTAGTACCCTATCGGCGCATTATATCTGGATGACGGTATTTTTGTTACAATAAATAGAAGTGTTTATTTGATATTAGACATGTCATAAGTTTAGATAGGTATGTCATAACTTTGTGATTGGACACGAATAAGAGTGTCATTTCGAGATCAAATAAGGTCCGAAAACACTAGTGAGTATATTCGTTTTGCAAAGAGGATTTCTTACGAGATAATACAATGGTCAATTTGTAGACAAACTTATTTTTTTGCGAGATGGGCTCTAAAAATAACTACTTTAGTGCACAGGTATCTTTATATAGAGTAGGTATAATAAAAACAATGTTGTTTAATGAAATATTACAGCCATTAATAACGATACAAGATACCACTTAGCTATGTTTTAATTAGGTACCGGACTAAAATAACTCCTTAATTAACTACGCTATTAAGAATTCAACTTGAAGTGATATTTTGTATCTGGAACGTAACTTTCAAATTATCAGCTCGTAGATACAAAGAAAAATCTTAATTCTGACAAAGATTTACGCGAACTGCGAACACGCGGCAAGAACGATACGTTCTTGGGTTCTGTGAACAAAGAAATACAATATTAAGTCTACATTATTATTTGGTCCTTCAAAGTAACAAACTAGCAGTGATAACTTAGTGGTTCGAATTTCAGTTTGGGTTCAAATTCTGACATACACCTCTGATTTGTTACATGCGCTTAATAATTTTAAATTTAAATATCACTTGCTATAACGGCAAATGAAAAGTTCGCGAAGAAACCTGCACACCTTAGAGTATGTCATACAATACTTATACTTATCATGTTTTCTAAAGTGTGTGAAGTCCGAAAATCTACGCTTGACCAACATGGTGGACTATGGCCTAAAACCGGCACTACGAAGGGAGGTCGCCGTAGTCAGCAGTGGAAAGGGTTAAAAAATATATACATATGCTTCAATACAATGAACATAAATATCTACAAGTAATTACTGTCATGTGTCACTTATGAGCCAAATAGCCTGGTTTGAAACAGAAGCTTGTGTGACGTAAGTAAAGTTAACCATATTGACAATCCATAAAAGTTGTCATATCGACGTATTAGCAGACATACATTAGTTACAGTAGTTAGGAACGACTGTTTAGTTTTAGGTAAAAAGTTACTCCCCTTTGTCTTGCGTTAAACAAAGTTGTGGCTATAAAGGAAAAATGTACCTTTTACGCTCAGGGAATGCAAAATGCAAAGCAAAAGTAGAAATTTAAATTTTCCTCTAAAATGGAAATTCTTGTTATGTACCACAGTTGCATCCCTCATCAGTAAACAGCTTTGCTCAGCGACAACCATTACAGAATACCAGTGGATTTACGGCCAATTAAAATCTATATCGGAGAGTCAATTAAACGGATTTGGTTTATTGGTATTGGCTGCTGAGTTTATCGCGTCGCCGGCAATTGGACCGGTCCGAATTGTTTACTGGGCACTTTAATTACAGTACACACTGAATTCGTTTGCATATTTTGTTATACTGGTGTGTATACAGATTTTATGTATATTGATATTTACTGTTAAAGATATTAGGTATAACTTTATAAGTATTTTTAAAATGGTATTTTCGCTCATGAATAGGTCTAATTTGACATCCTTTTCCAATTGGAATAAAAATGAATTTCAAAATTTTTGATGATATTTATTGTGTTTTTATTCTATGGCAAGCGTTTGGCTACGAATTCACCTGATTTCCAGATTGTGTTAATTACACAAATCGTATTTAATTGGTCCGTTGGTCCGGTGGTAGGGATCCTAATTATTGAATCGGGGATTTTAGTTTCGATTCCTACGCAAGACAAATATTTTTGTGATGACCACGCGGACGTACCTATTTGTTTTGTTTGCTGGTTGTAAATTTATACGTTTATGTCCAATACAGATTTGTAACTGTCTGCTTACCGATTCAGCTCAGTATAGTCTATGTATTAGTAATTTTCTGTAATGATCCAACTCATAAATTTAAAGTTTAATATTTTCATGACGTTAAACACGTACCTAATAGGAGAAGTTAATTAAATTAATCGTTGAAACATTCCAGTTCCCATCCATAGGTCGTTCAGGGTCAATACAACAAATTTTCAATTACCCTTACTGCTCGCAAATTTAGCTTGAATGTAAATTATTTGAACTTGTGCATTATAAATATAATTGTAGGTGTTTGAAGGCGGACTGCGAGCGGCCAATGGGAGAGAATCGCGGGTCGTGGGCGGAGCTCGCTGCGAGACGAATGTTTTACCCGCGAAGCCTCCGTCCAGACAACACTGCCTATCTGTAACTGTGGCTTTTGATTTCGCAAAAACTTTTTGCGAAACCTTGAATTTGGCGTAAGCTATTATAGCAAATATTAGGTGCCCTTAATCTTTAGTCTCTTCCTACTCTTATCGGCTAAGGGTGACTGTATAACTATAGCTATAAAAATATACTACTTAGACAACCTCGTTTGTCATCCCGTATCCCGTATGTCATTCACCATAAATTGTTGACTATAAAATACCTTATTATTTTCAGTATCAAGGGGAATTTTTTTCCTTAACAGTAATATAATTATGGCTAAATTATTTAACGAAATATTTATCATTATTAGTCGAAATTCTTAGGTTGTCATGAACATAGTCGTTATTTTAAAATAAAACTTGCGCTGCCTACTTACTAATTTATCGCATTAGATCACACACAATAATATTATCCAAATGAAACATTTTTTTTGAAAATTCCACAGCGTAAAAGCATCATGCCTATGCTTTGTTCTAATGGTAATAGGTATTGTTATCAGTACTTAGCTATTAAAAGCTAAGACAACATAACCTTTACGACTTAAATGAATCGTGTTTGAAATTAATATAATGAGATATAAAACAAACTAAAGAACACTGCTGTTGAAATAAGCTAGTAATAATTCGTCATTATTCTTTTCGTTGCGATATTTAAACGTGACATGTATCAGCTTTTTCAAATAACCTCATATGGCAATAAAAGGTGCAACTAGATACGGCCATATGATCTATACGGACATTTACTGCCACCAAATGAGTCATAAAATTGCCCACACATCCCCAACAGTAGAATTTATAGTCCAAAATGTCGTTCAGATCATAAAAGCGTCGAGTGCGGTGATTCCCTCAGACCGGGAGACGACAATCTCTCTCATGTCAATCATTTACGTCAAACAAAATATAAAAATCAATTTACAACGACATTTAAACCATTATGCGGTAGTAGAAACCGCTTCATTACCACTCACGTTGGCAGTGAGAGCGCTCGTATGCCGCTTACAATGACCCCAATGATTTAATGTACTTATATGTCTCAATAAGTAATAATACTTTGTTCATTGTTAATTCGTACCATTCCGAGCCTCGCAACAATAAATTTGCGATTAGGTATAAAGCATAAATGCGTCTTGTGAGATTTATTGCGCAGGGTAGCCATTTTTAGTTTCGTTCCTTTACTATTTACCTGGAGTGGAGTATTGTGTAAAGAGTTTCCGAAGTCATTTAAAGTCAACCACAATGTAGACATAAAAAAATATTTGCATTGTGTGTGTGAAATGTGCTCCGCGCGTTCTTAATGGATATGCATTTTTGCTCTTTTGTTAACACCGACGAGATGCAATGGAGTTGCAAAATAACTGCTTTAGAATACGCAACACTTTTAAATTCCAACCAATTATTTAAAACTCGTTGTTATCTATGCCTTGTATCTTTTTTAAATTCCAATACCTTAAATACAGTAGGAAAATAGGTACCTTAATCCAAAAGACTATATCGAATCGGCTACATAATAACTTAATCGCTTGATACTGAATATATGAGTATTAAAAATCTTTCGTCCAGAAGTTTAATGGTGATGTTTCTTAATTATTTCGTATCTTAATTCATTAACGATTTTCATTTCTTTAATCGATTCGTCGTTAAGTAGCTGATTTGTTTCCGAACATTCCAAAAAGTTAATAGGCAGGAGGCAATCGGTAACATCAAATAAATAGAGCTTTCGGCTCAAACAAAGAAGTTCCGCTGCAGTCCTCCCGATCATTTTATTACAACTAAACGACCATAGACCTATACTTGAACTTCAACGTATTCTTTATGGGACCATTATAATTTTTTTTCATGTCATATTTATGGAACCCGAAAGAGCGAGTCCAAGCAGGTGGTCTCTACTTAATCAAGACGTTACCGAAAATAAAAAACCTGTAGCTATATTTCGTGTTTTGGCTGAATTATAGTTTTGTTCATCGTAAGTTACGAGTTGGGCTAGGGTGCGTTATTCTCAGTTATTTATATAAGATACGTTAATGCGATGGGAAAGATGTATTACGCAATGAATACATTAGTAGTAAAGCACCGATATCTCCGGGAACCAGCCGTACGCAATAAAATAGTCTCCCAACATGTTAATAACGGGGACAAATACAAATTTAATAGAAACGCACCGGTAATGAAATGCAAATGGATAAGGAAAGGATAGCGAGGGTATAATGATGTCGACAATGGGCTCTTGAGTATTGTTCTCAATATTGAAATAATGATAAAATACGTTTCGTATGTAGGTACCTAATAATCAGCCTAATTCGGTGTGACTACCGCCAGTTTTGGTACTATGAGACAATTGGATACCTACAAAACATGCTATTACTTATAGATTTAATTCAAATATTTCTTCACAAATACATATTTTCATTGTTGTAACAATAAATCGATCTTCAATGTCTCTAGTATATAACTGCAGTAATTAAAGTTGTCCTTTTTATTTACAACTATTAAGGACTAAAAAATATATATAAACCAGAATTCAAAGAGGCCCTTTTATAAAGTAAAACTGATTAAAGTCAAGAAATACGAGTGTGTTGATACACAGAATAGTCTGCGTTCGTCTGTACACAAGTTAATAAAGGACTAAGCTGTAAATACTTCAGTAGATCGCAACTCTGATACCGCTTGATTTAGCCATCCAGCCTTCGAGATTTGTTAGCACGATCGACTTGTTTACGAAACTACCTACGTACTCAACATGACACTGCTAGAGTTGTCGTGTATATTTTCTGTCTCAGAG
>DWDX01000716.1:0-23504 GCA_018245675.1 Agara michaeli | reverse complement strand
TAATTTGAAAACTAAAAGAAATAGATTTTTTTCTGTAATGCAGGAATAATATTTAGACAATATGTTATCCAAATATGATAAAAAGTGAATTTCGCATTTTTGTCATATCCGTCTTTTTTCTACGACTATGACGAAATATCTAAATTACTTTAGCTCTCCACTTCGGGGGTCTAGGTTCAATCCTAGCACGCACCTCTAACTTTACAACAATTAAGTCTGTCAACCCGAACTCGGCCCGCGTCTAAACTATAGTTTTAACTCTTCTATCCATGATAGGAGACTAGTTTCCAAAACTAGTACAATAAAGGTGTAGAAAAGATTAAAAAAATAACTTAAGTATGAAACATTTTGTATCGCCATCTGACACGTTAGGGTTTACTGAAACCGTATGTAACAAGTTAATCTTTGAAACATGTACCATCACTATTGAGGAGTGCAATTAATGCCTACAGTCGTATAATTTTCATTAAAGTAAATTAACATCATAAAATTTACCGATTATACACATGTTTCAGCGCAGGAAATAATTGTAATTGTACATTTGTAATTTGTTGTTTAATAGTGGCAAGCAATTGAGAAGAGAATACGTTCAACGAAATACATATATTGTATGAGTTCGTGCGCGTAATTGTTCGGAAATGGAGTTTTAACCGCTCACATTTGGTTAATGGAACGCTGTGTTATACTCGTGTTAGTATCGAATACGTTTTTGTTTGCATCAGTCAAAATTCCCACATAAAAACAAATAAAATCCGTATTTGATTATCGTAATGGCCGTGTTCAGAATGGAGAATTCCAAATTACGCTGTGTAAACGGCCAATACTTATATGTACGTGTACCATTTGAATACAATTTCATGCGTTACGTATAGGTACCACTTAGTAATCACTATTATGGATATCTTTAACATCGTATCTAGATTTTAAAACAATAAGACGGTGACGACACGGCTCTCGATGTCCAAGTTCTCAGAAGGGTTAAAATTCGCTGATCCTAAGCCACTCAATCACCAGACTCGTATTGAAGATTTGATAGTTTTACTGTCTGATAAAATTTTCATGCGGAATTTAAGCTTTTGTGCCAATTAAGTACACAATATGCAGAGCAAGAAACTGTATCTCTTATCACAATATAGGTACTTTGCAATTATTTTCTGTGTCATCTTAGATAGCGGCTAGCGCAGTCATTGATATAATATGTAGTCTGTGAATTATTCAAGTCTATAATATGTGGTAATGGTAATTGTGTGCCGGCTACCTCTAATAAAATGTTTTAAATGGCTATTGTATATCAATATAGCCCTTCGCTTATGATCTGCTATTGGAAGCTCATCGCTACACAAATTTTCGCCGCTAAGCAGCAAGTATTGCTTGGAGGTAGACCAACGCTAATGCACGCAATTTCTCAACACAGCTTACACTAATAGCTCACCTGTAACCATATCAAGCTGTAAAGTACGAAACCGACATGAACAAAATACTGCACGGAAACAGGACATACTAAAAATACAGTAAAAACAAATAGAAGCCACACAATTTACACACTAGAAATATGACAACATGGGTATATACTACAATAAGTTTTAATTGTTAATTGCTTACCTGTGAATCATTCAATGAATCAAGATTAACCTGGATTATTTTTTTATAAACAACATTAGAAATCCGAGTAATACTTTACAATACGTGTACCAATGCGATTAGGCCTCGGTGTGTTGTCTTCGATGCATCGGTGCGTACGATTTCATCGCGAATTCTTTTCTTCTGCAGCCAGATGTGAGCGAGCGGAACCGAGGATGTGGGCACAAAAGCCCCATTGTGGAGAACAATCATTACATCACGTACCACTGACGTGTTCTATTTCACACATTGTATTAGGATGACGTTTCAATTGAATTTGCCGTGTACTGAACTTGTATAAAATATGTCGTAAATAGGTGATAAATAATATACATTTACTTGACTAGCCTCTAGGCCTCGGTGTTAATAAACCACTACTAGTACTACTACTACTACTGGGGGTTTTGGGTTCGATTCCCACTCAGTACAAATATTTGTGTGATAAGCATAAATATTCGATACATTAAATGACCAGGTGATAATGAACCAATATTTAAATAGTGTCAACTTATGTTGTTTGTAATATTTGTTGCTGTAAAACATTATTTTTTACTAATATTGACACATAGTTGGAAAGATTGTACTTTATAAATCCTAAAAACATGTTTAACTATAAAACAATTTAAAAAAAATTGGTAAAAATAATACCTCATACAAATTACTAATACTTTGTTTAATTATACATTATACAAGATCATTGTTTAAATAGGCAATTCAATATTATTTGATTATGAGTCTACAGAGAACAAAAGTATACCACTTTCACACGTTACACTGCTGTTACGTTTCCCTTAAGCGTAATATGTTTAGAAAATTATAATAACAAACGCATTCGCGGCTGTTCAATGACCTTGCGTTGGACAGTAAGTATTTAGACGAACGGACTTTTGATTTATTACGTTTAAAACAATGAGCTACAGTGGCTTAAACGCTCAAGTCACTCACAGAAAGGCTTAACAATTCTACTTATGGGAAGTTTAACCTTGTAGTGCTCTTTTGTGCTGCTTAACTAAATTAATGATGAACCGCGAACATTGAGCTGTCAACCCAAAGAAAAATATTTGAAATAAGTCATTGTGTTCCACACTGTCCATACGTATGCATATTATTTTAAAACAAAATGTAAAACGAAGTCTTGTCATATTTTCTTTTATATTTTTTTAGAAAATGGGCATAAAAACAATAGGTAATTAAATTATAATTGCGAATTGAATTCCGACTTCTGTATGCATTCTGTTAACGATTTCAAAAAGTGAAGGCTTCGTATTGTTATAACAAAAAAAAACCAGCGGTTTTCCGCTGCAGAATAACGTGTAGCGATGACTTTTGATACAATCACCCGTAACTATTGCTTTGTACACTTCAAATCTATTTTGGCGTATACAGATCGGAAACGAAGATTAAATAAAGATTATCTCTTATAATTATTTCGATGTGTTTTTATAAAAAGAAGTTGTAAGAACATTTCATTTATATTTTCCTATCGATTTGTTTAATTATTGCAAATTGTAGTTATTAAGTTCGGAAAAATGGTACTTTTCGTTGTAAAATATAATTAACATCAATAATAGTTATAACAATAATACTCTTTAATTTTTACGAGACTGAACTATGTGGTAAGGCAAACAGGTACAAGAAAATACAATTTGGTCGTATTATCAATCCGACGCGACGGAGTAAGTGCTATAAGGATAGCGAATGTCTCAGTAGCATGTACATAGATATGAAGTAATCAAATGCGGATAGCTGCGATAGCCGGTAAGGTAAATAAATACCTGTCATAATAATAGAAAACTTGAAACGGATCGGATCATGTAATCTTATCTTACATAATTGTGTAATTTTTAGGATCCCAGTCTTACATTCATAACTTGATACCTCGAAATGAATTACGTAGTCGTATATTATGATCAAGGATGATGTTATTTAGAAGCGAGCATTTACATTCTCATCTTGCGTAAAAGTAAAAGTGTTTAGATTGGGCTATCTACAATGGAATGGATCATAAAAGTATCTTTTTTGGGTGTATGTGACGGCACATTACAATATTCAAACGGATTGAGTACTGTCTAAATACTCGGGTATTCGTGTATGTTACCATTAATACGAACAATTTTATTGATACTTAATATTTAAAATTAAGAAAAAACGCGAACAGTTACAAAACTGCAGTTATATTCGAGGTTGGTTTCAGATGTTTATGTCCCGTGTGGCCAAACGTTTAAAAGCCAAAATGTGTTACATTAGTCACTGGCCGGCTGACTGAGGCTTCGCATAAGCTGAAAACAATTATTGAGGTATGATTATTTAACATTAATTGGTCACCAGTATCATACTTCAAAAAGCAGTAAGGATAAAATATACATTATGAGACTCTTTATATGTTAGATTTCAAAATTTATGGTCATCGTAAATTTCGTAATCATTTATGGGAAATTGCAATTTCTTGGTCAAAGTTAGCAATTTTTAATTCGTTTTCCTAATATGAATGAGTTCTTTGTGAGAAATTTGAAAAGCAATAATATATCTGTATCTTTTAACTGATAGTGCATTTGTATAATGTCTTGTTAGGTGTATAACTGTAACATATTGGACGTTTAATCCCACGCGTAAGAAAGTGAGAGGAGGCGCCCACCGGTAAGTCATATGACTATCGGAAATGACAAATGTAAAGTAGAACGAGCTTAGAAAGTTGCATCTCATTATGTAATTACTGAATTTTATTCTATTTGGGTGCGGGCCGTTTTAGAGCTCTCATCTGTTTTACAAATGAACCAATATTTTATCTACTAATCCATAATCCCTAATTTATTTTATTCTTTGCTTTATTACCTCTTCACTTGTTATATGAAGATTGAAGAAACGAATACTTATGATATTAATGTATATTGCGTGAATATGAACATAAACTATAAATGATATTTGGCTAACGGTTAGAGGATTTAGACATATTTTGTTTACTTTTTGTCATAAACATTTAATGGAACACGTCTCGGTATTTTTTAATAGTAAAATTTTCAACTTTGTTGAACGTGGTGATGGTCGTTATTGAAGTGAGATCAGCATAAACCGAAAGGTAATTTTAAACTATACACTGAACTGCTAATTGACTATCCAGTTTAAAATCAGTTTATGATATTAATGAAATGATATAAAATATTTTTTATAAAATATTAATATAAAATCAGTTATTATAAGTATCGACGTACGGGAAATTTATATCCAAAGAACCGACGAAAGCGTTTCTCTTTAAAGCTCGGTATCTTTCCATGCAGACCCGTCTTTACATTGAATCAAAACGTAACACATTTTTTATAATAACAATTGCTTCATCGCAGAAATGCAAGTAATGGTAATACTGCTCCGTGTTAAACGTAGTTCTAGCACCTGCCTCAAATATTCCTCTATTAATCGGAGCGGAACCTCCCTGCAATATTCAAACATGGCAATCGAAGGACTGCACCTGTCTCCTTTTTTTTCGTAAAAATGTAATTGAAAACAATAGTTGCAGCTGTTTATAATCATCGGGTAGGTACTGCAGGAATTTATTTCAATATGAAAATTGCGTACTCAAATATATAACTACATGAAAATATTGCTCTAAATAATAACAATAATATCCAACGAAATGTAATTTAGCTTTGGTTTTAGGCTGTTTTTACACGACTTTAGGTTAAAAATATGTCGCTCTGTAACAAGTAATCGCACTCAATATATGTATAATAATGTTACGTGTTAAAGTATAAGCATATCTAGAAATTACCGTCGATTATAAATTCTTTTTAATAATAATATGAGAATATAATATTTCAAGTATGCTTATTTAATCAAAGCCACGGTCTTATGGTTTCAAGAAAAGCCTTCAATCACAGTGTCTCAGCCTATTTCGCAGGTCGATTGTACTAAAGCTCTCTTCATTACTCATTAACATTCGAGACATTTTATCCACAAGACTAAGAGCCTTAAAGAATAGCCCGTTGAGAGCATTATCGTACACTGCCACGTCTGATATCAGAAAGCGCATCTCGTATGGAAAGTGCACTTTGCAACCCGTTAGTGTGGGCTGCACCCAGCTTTCCAATCTCGTCTAGATCCAGCTCGGCTTTAGACTCACCATACGCCGACCGAGCCTTTCTACCACTAAGAAACTACCCGCCTGATCGTAAAAGTGTTTTATGATCGCAACGCTACTTTTTTAAATGACTTTTATGTCAATATTGTAGTAAGTAGTAGTTTGTCCATTAATATGTATGTGGGTCACGTGTTGGTACGCAGTAGTCACATATATGATTAATGTTATTTGTTGTGGGAATGAACTTTACGCCCAATCCCACACTGGGTAGGACCTACGCTACACCTGGGTGGGATTCGAACCCACTGCCTCCGACTCAACAGTCAAAGTAACTCACCGCTGAATCAACAGGTCAGTCACATCATAATAAATCGACGTCGTCTACAGACCTCGATAGCAGTGTTAAATGTTCACAAACTATTTAGAGTATTTCACGATTCGTTAGCTCTCTATACATCGTAAAAAAATGGTCCCATAACTAATAGATATATTGCCTTTGGCTATTGCAACACTTTTTGAAAAATATGAGAAGAAAGAATACATACTACATACTACATACGAATCGTATCAAGACTATGTATATGGCAACACTAAATGATCTTATTTACGTTTAAAAGTATAGACCACTGTAGCGGCTGTAACGCATACAAGTATTTTATTTCACTGTAGTAATTTACGTAATTCTATGATTATCGCCTTATTCTATTGCCACATACGCTGCAAATATAATTTATAACAGTGCGTTAAGAATGTTACAAATATAATAACAATCGACAAAGAATGTAGGGTTATATCTTATTCTATAATACCAAGTCAAGGTATGAGGTAACCTCACCACATTCTTACACCTTTACATTAATTTCCATTGACAAATCGAATTTTCATACATAAATCAACTACGAAACTAATGTTTGTGTCGAATAGATGAATGTATGAAACACGTTGGATCCATTACTTCTCGCGCGTTTCACAACATGCTGTGAGATTGATGTATGCAGTCAGTAAATGATCTATAAAACAATAGTTAGATTAGAAATTGATATTGAGAAAATATCCATTATCAATAATTCACTCGAATCAATTAAATATACGGTTAGTCACATTAGCGACCATATAATAAGCATAAAATTCAATCGAGTATAAAATATGGAATGTAAAATAAATAATATCGAATGGCATGCCTCTATTAGGCTAAATATCTACTTAGTTTCATTCGTAAATTTTTAATTATACTACCAAAGAAAGTGCGAGCTATATTTAGTTTATAATCTGCAAATAACCTCAAAATAAGAATGTAGAACGAATGTTAATTACTCGTAACATTACAGCCATTAACGTGAATTGCTGTACAAATTATAAGTAATCTCGTATTTATTAAGACCTTGTGGAGGAAAAGTCGATGCTTTGGTCTGAAGCTTCGCTCTGTTTAGCACCACACACCATGGAAGCCGGTTGTGCTGATAGTAGCCGCACCGCTATTGTATCTAAATCACAGACTGTATGAGGTACCTAGATAGTAGGTACACATATTTAAAGTTTACAATAGGACAAAAATAGGACCGTTACCTTCGCATGTGCCATAGTAAAAATAACTAGTTTTGACACTATGATTGCGGAATAAAAGTATATTGTGCCTGGGGGATAAGTATAGATTATATTCGGACATTACTAAAAGCACACCCTAATCTAATGCACCATGCTTAAGGCCGTACCGGCCGGCCGTACGGCACCTTAACAGGCCGTAATGTTCCCACAACAGTGATATATTTAAGTGCAGTGCACGTTCCGTCGATAAAGGTAAAAGCGCACCTCATGTCCGGTGCGCACGCGCAGTCCGCAAACACGCTATCGAACTCATTCCGAATTCAAACAAATAGCATTAGCCTACACCGATTTATTCCCGCCCATTTATATGACACGTTCGTGCGGTTTAGTTACAGGGCAACTTTTTCATTACATCCATAACCATAATTTCCATACGTGCACAGGTTGTATGGAATTGATAACCTGTATTTGTAAAAGTTTCTAATTTCTCAATGTATTTAAATATTTAAAACGTTAAAAGTAGTGTTAAATTATTACTGTTTTTTATCTAAATCTACTCTAGTCTAAATTCTTGTAGGTACTAGGTTTGTTTGAACATATCTCAAGTTTAATTTAGTATCTGTTAAATATCATAAGTATATGAAGTATGATAAGTTCATTACATATCTCACAATGAGTATTTCGGAAAAGTAATTGCTATAAGATATATTGTACAGGGCTACTAAATGTCAAGCTGCGAAAGATAATTATCTTTGTCAATCTTTTACTTTCACGGATATTTTCATTTACGTTTTAATACAATAAATCGTACAAGGCGTCTATTGAAACGCTACATATTATGTTAGGCTTTTGTATTTGTGTAACCACCAGTAAGATTAAAGGCATTTGCATGTAATATCGTCCTAGAAATGTCGACTAACACCTACCATAAGCGTTTTCAATAATGTAATCTCCACGCATTACCTTTCAAATAATACTGTTTTAAAACAGTTTTGTCAATACAACAGAGTTAATCTGTAAGCCCCGCAATAGTCTCCTTCTATGGAAACGTGACATACTCTAAAAGCGTACAAATGTTAGGTAAGTTTATGAACTGGCAACCAACTTCGCTTTCAACAGTCAAGTTTGTCACACGAGTGAGATATAATGACGATAAATATAAAAATATATGTAACAGTAAACCTACAGTCAACTGTAGATAATGAGCAGTTCTGCATAATATAGGTACTTTAAAAGAAGCAATCTGTCCTAGACAGCCTTTGTTTAATGAGCGTAGAGCACAAATAACGGCTATAGAGGGAACACATTAACATAACCTAAACATTCAAAATAACACGTACCAATGCAATGTTTATTTATTAAAAAGTTGCCCCAACGAAGTGAACATTATCATAGCAAATTTAAAAACGTTACTCAATAACAACACAACGTTCATTTCTGAAAATTGCAATTAACTTTAGGAACAATTTGTCATGTTTTCTTTAGTATTCAGGTTCTTGGGTAGCTTAATTTGCTCATAGTGTTGTCCAATTCATCATTGTAACTCCATGATGAATGGGACTACAGTCGCCATTAACTGAACAAGCTCAACGAGCCAGCATGAATGTTTCGAAAGTTACTTTACTTAAATAGTACGTACTAAGCCCAATTGAGAGAGCATAACGATAACACGTTCCATTACTGTTGCTATCAAGACAATCTCAAGCTGGCTTTTGCATTGGAACCTCGTTCAGAACTATTCCTAAATCCATCGTCTGGTAAGGTATGTAGAAGAGATTTTATTTTGACTGGCTTTTTTACTTAACGTCTGTAATATGTAGGTATACCCAAAATTAATAATAGGGATGACGTACACTAAATCTTTATAGAATTTTCTGAAGAAAGTGGGAGATGAGAAGCAAATAAAACGATAAAGAAACAGTAGGATTTGTACTGCTTTGTCATAAGAATCATAACGGATGTGTGTTAGTACCTAGTTTACTACCTCCTGTAGGTATCTACTTTGATGGTGAGAATAGAAGCGATTTATTTCCGATCAGTAACGGCCCTATTTTCCAGCCCTACATCGAATTAGGGTCTAGGCGGAACCTCACTTGTGTTAGAGGCACAACAACATTAAAATCCTATTCAGAGTATATGCTCGTACCTTTTAGATATTGGTTAGCAGTTTTTATTGGTAACAAGGTTTGGTTAGTACAAGTTGCAGTAAAGACCAAGGCCAATATCGAAGGTGATATAACATTAAGGACGATAACCTATTATAAGAATTTTATGGTGTATAAAATAGATATCAATCTTCCCGTGGCTACACCGTACACATGTAGTCGTTTCAACAGGATATATTAATCTGTGATTAAAACATAAGTATCTTGACCATGTTTATAGCTCCATTGTTATTTGGAAGTATAGAAATATACGATAAGAGGACTTGTCAAGGTTTGTTTAGAAAATGTATGAATATATAAGTACATATTTTGAAATATTATATCGTTCATATAATATAACTCGAAAAGCGAAAATCGACGTTCCTTCTGATGATTATTATCTCTACCTATTAAAGACTTAAGAGTAAACTGTACTGCAAAATATAAAACAAACATTAAGTCATATTTATTTGGATATTTTGATTAAATGAGTCATTGGTCTGTTGGCTAAGTATTATTGCCTTAATATTTCAATATTAAAGTGTTAGGTACATGTCGAGTACAGGCTGCTATACAAGCGGGTACCGAAAACCAATCTAGCATCATTAAATCGAGACATAAAAATAAAAAAGAATAGGGCTGGAGGCCTCTCTACAATCCTGATAGAGATCAGTATGCAGCAGTTAAAGAGGGTGGCAAGCAGACATCATAAATTTATTGAACATTAGAATGGTTTGTTTTAAATTCTATTACAAAAGCGGCATTTGCAACAAAGAATAATTATTCAATAGCAAAGACAGTTTAATTGCCATTGTTTCAATACTTTCAAGTTCTTAGTACCTTTTGTTGTAACGTGGGAATTATAGGCATCGTCACTAAATTAATTAATATCAGTCCGTGTTTATTTGTGTTTCTACATCGATTAGGGTCAGTGCTGTAAAGGGTTGTGTAGCCTGCTGTATAAAAACTGTCAGTACGGTAATATGAAATGCTTCTAGGTATTGTAGTTGACGCTGGTCATTTTGGATTGTTTTTAAATTATTCCACTGAACATAACCTTCCACTTGTCCTCAGAGTTTGATCAGGGAAACAACAACCCAAACTAAGTGCTTTACTTCCATTACAATGTTGTGGGTACAAGATTGTGATTGGCAGCAAATATGTACATATAAGTAAGACTCGAAACATCGATATTATCCATAAGATTCCATATTATCAACGAGTATTAAATGAATGTATGAAGAACTTGAGACACTCGTTTACCATAACATAAAAATATACTTTGCAGGTAGATAACAAAGGTATATCCAATGATTGTTGCGAAGTGAAGGAGTAACATACAAATAATACATATGGAAGGGATAAATCGATTTATGGGCATATAAAAAAGACGCGTACCACTTCGTAGATTATTTTAATATAAAATACCAGTTTCCAGAGCGTTAAATATTATAAATAGCTACTTCGATATTCTGGCATAAAAACATATGCATAGGTTCTTAGAGTAGTCTAAAGTAAGTACGACAATTTAAATGTTTCTGCGATTGGTTTTAACTTTATTTACAACGTTTGTGAACTCTTTAATTCTTAATTTATATCTACATAATTAGTGTATAGTTAATGAGTTTGCCCTTAGGGCGTCCGATGACTGCAGATAATGCTTTTGCCAGGTCGAAGTAATAAAATTGCTTTCAACACTGACATTAATGCATTAACCGTCAATACGATTGCACTCGGGTGAAAGGATTATATCCAATGCCTCTTATATTTGATACGATCGGTAACAGGGAAAGGAGAGAATTAACAAGAGCCCGTGAGTGGTCAGCGTGAGAAGAGGGGCAATTTAGAATTGTCCCGTTTTGAATTGTAAACATATTCAAAAGATTAGCCCTACATTGCGCACTCACCAAAAAGGAAAATCGGTTTGAAACCTTACGAACACGAATAAGGACATATCAGTGTGTCCGTTCCTTTGTTGCGTGCGTAAGCGAAGAGAATTACTAATGCGTGCTAGCCGTATTCGAGTAAACAATTTACAAAACAGGTTACAAACCATGAACGGGATCTTATTCCTACGTATACGGAAGAATGCCTTATTGTTTTGAACAATATTTGATATTTGAACACTTACCATAAGGCGCGATAGTGGCGAAATGCGAAAGTTACGCTAATTCAAAGATTTAAGAAATCTTATAATAATTCACTATTTCATCGCTCAACGTGATTCAATATTTGTAAATAAAATATATGGTCAATTTAAAAGAATAATATTTTTAACGCTTTACATTACTTACTTGCTATTTTTACGCTATTTACATAAATTCATGTACATACATTTGTAAAGTAAAAGATGCGCGCCAGGATTCAAGAGCCAGAGTCAACGCCTCGAAGTGGGACACTGAAAACCTGACGAGGCAAACACTGCTTACCGCTTATTAAAATTATACATAGCATCACGCCTGTAATCCCCTAAGGAGTACGCAGAGGAGTGTAGTACACCCCCACATTTCACCAGTTACGTTAAATTAAAATGAAATTATGTAAAAAATATTATTATTTCTACATCGTGCTTTGGAACTTGCAACACTTCGTTACAAATATTTCAAACCGAACCGTTTCGATTCTGCTCGACCACGAGCATTTAATATAAGTTCAACCAGACTTACCCAGACATTCATTCTGGCACTGACCTCATGACCACGAACATTTAACGACATATTTATAGCAAGGAATAGATATTTATTACCTACGATATAATATAGTCACTTTAATACCACTGTCGTTTACTGCTGATCGTTTGTGACGAAATCGTTTAATTTAACCTTTCATGAGATAGTATTATATAAAATTCCACCCACATATCATACAGTTTTCAATTTTATTCTAAAAGAGAAATGTAATAATATAATATAAAATGAAAATATCATAGTCTCGATATGGAATGGAATGTACGGAGCCTTTTTGAAATCCCACAAGAACGCAGTTACCAGGAGACGCTATTATACGTATAGTAAAATAATGCATTAGCAGATGGCAAAGCGAAACGGTAATTATAGACTGCTATCTTAGATCATTTGAAAGTCCATTAAGATTTCTTTGGGTAATTCCTGAATAATCGAGTCACTTTTCCACTCATGATGATTATTCACATTACGCTGGATTCCCATTTACTTATATGGTATTCATTTTACCTCTAATAACATGTAGGTACTACCTTTAAACATATAGGTTGGTACTCGTTTCCTGTTCGTATTGATGGCAGTACTCTGTGATCGTATCTTCAGTAAACAGCTGCAAACTCCGATGAATCCGTCGAACGATTCATTAACAAGTGTTGAAAAACTACCAAATTAGTATAATGTAAATGAAAAATGTAAATATATATGAATATTAGGGTAGTCACTCACGTTTTGAGAGAATGTCACATTTTATTTCCATATCGTTTACAAGGTGCACATATGGTATTCCGTATTAGAAATATAATTACGTTACTAATATTGATTGAAATTAAAAGTTTTCGTGTGTGGTTTTTTATTCAAAATCAAGTAGAGATCTTAATGGTTTCGTTGTGCGTTATCAAATGATTAATAACAGTTCACTGAAAAATAGCCTGCAGACTAATTACTAGTAAACATACGATGTCTTTATTAGTACAATGATATTGAATTATTAACATTGTGTTCTTTTGTTTCAGAACGAGTGAACTTGTCGCGCTTGTAGCGGTGTCGTGCACTTTGTTCCTGTTTTTGCACACGCGAGACCTCAGCACCAAGCTGCGTCGCATTCAGGGCCGACTTAATGATGACGTCACAGGGTTCAATCATTTCACAGACCGTAAGTATCGAAAGTGGTTTTTTATTTGATATTCTTATACCGAATTCACCAAAGTATGGATAGAAGCTCTAGCGTGTTATACATAATTTAACAAGGAATACATATACAAGTGTACAAATTTTGACATCAATCCACATGATTGTCGGATTTTTCATTACTTGGTAATACGTCAGATCATATATAAATAAAGCTTATGTATATAAAGTATGTAAAGATATGTATATAAAGATGATAGCACAAAATATTTATGAAATGCCTGTACTAAACTCACTTCAAGCCCTAATATATAAGTAGAACAATCCAATTTGCAGTAGCGGTTTTATAATGCAATTAAAACGTTGCTGTAGTTTCCATAGAATTAGTAGTGATTATTTTCATTATGCGTGATCACAGCTTACTACCGGTGGCTGTTCACCAGCAATAGTAGCTCGCGACCAGGAACAGAACGATAATACGAGTACCGACAGAGCAACATTATGCTTTAATCAAGTTCCTACTTTCATTTGCATACTGCATTGTATATCTTCCATTGTAAGGGAATGTTGTACAGTTAAAATATTGAAATATTCTATGGTGGATACATGCATCTACATACCACCGCACCGGGTATAATTTAAAAAAAATCTGAAATTTGTATTATTTAAAAAAATAATAAAACGTTAGAAGCATCATTATCATTGGTATGTAGGTACACCATAATATTATAATACAATCATTCTCGCTACGTAAGAATAAAGATGAAATGCAATGAATTTAGTTAATATTTAGTGAAAACTAAACTCAGTTTTCTGAGTCACGATTGAAATTGTTCGCGGACAACCTATATATTCTGCAATATTATTGTGACATTGTGTGGGCAAGTACATTATTGTTTTGCTCAGTTTCGAGACAGAAATGTATTATTTCTGAGGTGAAGAAATAACGGTAGAGGAAAACATTTTGAGGACACTTACATACATGTCTTAGAGATGTCCATAATTTTAATTTCAAGGTGCGAAGTTTATTAGCTCAAGTTTGACTAACAGAATTAATTACGGTTTGAAACCTTACATTAGGGGGCAACCCGAACCTAAGTGTGAAATAAATAAAGAATTTCAATGGATGATACATCCATTCATTCACCAGCCTTTAGTCCACTGCGAGATATACTCTTTATGGTCTTATCTCGGGCCTTCTGAATCCAATGGTTATCCGCTGTCTTCCTCGCATCATTAGGCCCACTCGGTAACAAGGCGATCTGAGCACACTAAATTACAAACTAAGTTTAGTGTGCTCCTCTACCACTAATATTGAACTATACGAAATCCTATGTGTTCTATGTAAACCGAGTTCAAATTTAAATCGTGCGTGCGTTAAATGTGATGTGTTTTTATATTGCACGGAATTATAGATAAGACAAAAAAGACGCCAAACATCGCGGCCCGCACACGGTAACGCTAGAGCGAGTCCTTGTCCTAGCAATGACAAAGTAATGAGCGGTTTTTATACTATGCATTTGAAACGTCGTTAACGGCTCTGGTTACTCACCATGTCGAACAATACCGAGAATTGCCTTGTGCGACTTTGCCTCGTGCTTTATTAGATTTCCGTCAAATTCATATGTTAACTTTTAATATCTCTACACAGTATTGATAGCGGGCACTAGAGCGCCATGCTAGAATATGCTCTAGTCATATATAAATTGTTTCAATAACTATCAACTCCAACTACTGCTAAATTCAGAGAAATTATATTTAATCAATTTGTTAACGTTATATGCTTCTCGGTTAAACTAATATGTATGTATTAGAATGATTTAATACGAGTAATTCACCAGTATTGGACTATAGTGTTTTCTTTATCCACAATAATTTAAGTACTTGTTCGACAAATAAACCATAGCGTAAAGATACACAGCCCATATCTAATACCGTAAACATCGATAAATGTCTTCGGTAGGAAACCACTGTATCATAGTACTCGTAAGACAGTTGTTAACAATTTGGTACGGATATAGGTATGATTCGATTCAAACGATTCAGGAGACGATGTGTTTGCGGAAGCAAACAGAATATAAGCAAACCTAATACTTGGGACGATGGATAAAAGATTGAATATATTACTTACATAAGGACTTATATTTAAACGAATCCCACTTCGGATTGTTTATTGTTCAAACCTTTAAATTATCATCCGTCCATATACCGAAAACGAATGAAGGGTTTCTTACTTAAGAATATAGGTTACACGCGCTATTAATGGAGGGATCGGTATAACGCAGTAGTGTGAATTTCATCGTAAAGAAACATTTTAATTGGGTTATTGAAGCATAAGGCTTCAATATATTGTACATATATTGATGTGTTCAGTTTGATTGGAATTTAAGGGCGATCACGTAATGTCGAAGAATCATTAACAGTAATCAGAAAATGAGAAATCGATGTCAGTCAAATAGGTCCGTATTTGTATTCAAATGAATGTTTTATTTCCCATTGTAGTGATGCATGCGTGTTTGCCACGGTCACTACCACGGAAACTCGTCCAAACTTTCACTAGTACGAAAAAAATATTTTACGTCATGGCGTCTCACTTGTTTATCGCGATATCGTTTACCGAGTTCCGGTACAATGAAACTCGATTAGCATCTTCTATCCCAAAACCCGTCGCAATCGAATGTGGTTTGTACTGGAATTGAATCTGACATGTCTTATGACTCTCAATACCAAAAGTTTGCATGATAATTTAACGTTATTTTATAGTCCATTACACTTTTGCGGTTACAGTTTTTCCGCTAGCGTTTCCCCGCAGTGAATATTGTGGAACGAGGTTAATGAACTCGAAAATTCAAATAGTAATCTATAATTAAATGTCACTTAATTTATTATTTACGATAAAGAAAAGAAAGAGAAATTAATTAAGTGAGAATGGTTGATTAATTTAATAATTATGCGCAAATTTCTATCGAGGCGTGGCGGAAATTCAACAAACAAGATAAAAAAAGTACGCACACGTTTGTATAATTGTAGAAGTCGCACTCGTTTATTTATCGATAAACTTTTTATCGTTCGCAATGACTTAAAGCAACGAAGCGAAAGTTGTCAAGTTGCATGTTCGTGCTTGATCTAATATCTGATTGGCGGTAACACTACATCTTCTTATGATTAAAAGTTACGAAGCTTAGTTTCCTACAGCGTCAGATTTATCGATCCTTCGTCATAAGAATTAATCGGATTTTAGAGCTTATTAAATCTACATTATTTTGTACAACATACTTAATATACAAGAATGTTATATATTTTAAAGTAAAGCGGGTATTGTTGAAACACATAAGCAACTGTAAGCTTAAAAACAATATTGCAGCTTCTTAAGAAAGTTTAATGTAACATGTACCTATTCGAAATTAGAACATTATTTGCTCGCTGCAAAGAAAAGTTTCGTTGCGTTTCTGGTAGATATGTCCACGAGTAAATATAGTGTTATGGAAATAAACATTGTTTGCGATATCTGAGTGCCGAAGCTCTGGCTGTCTGTTAAGCATTATGTTGTGCTTATTTATTATGGTCCCCATTTTACACAGAGTGGATAAGTTATATTGGAAGTGATTTACAGCGGCCAATAGGGAAGTACCCGAGCAGCTGAATCGTGATAGCCCCTAGCATAGGCTTGCGGTGTAATCTCGTACTTTGCCAATAACAACCAATAACATCTGTAGTCATCGCCGTACAACTAAGCAGTGTTTACTGTCAGCAAAACATGTTATACAATATTGATATATAAATCATGTATGTATACATAACAATTAAAATGACTATTTAGTTATATAGTGTTAAAGGTATGCTGCATGTACTTATCTAATCTCACGACTGATATTGATGAAATATATTATATGCTTTAAAGTTATAATTACCCTTTTTATTAATTAATTTTAATTACTTGATTAAAGTTCATTCAGCTTAATTTTTGCTACATTTCATCGCAGCACGTCTGTCGCCAAATTTAAAAATAAATAAAAGATACATACCTACGGAAGCTAAAATTGATAATTTATTTTTAAAAAAGGCTGTGTATTTTTACATAAGCATTATTTTTGTATAAGCATATATTTCGCTCACCTATCATAGCAAGCGGCTGTAAAATAGAGCATTCAATGAGGAAGTGGTAGAGCTCATAGAGTGCTCTGAACCCCCACCAGCGCTGCGGCTGTTTGTTGGTGGAATCACCATTGCGCTGTGCCCCGTAAATTGTATTTTACGATAAGCCAATCATAATAAAATTGTAGTTTAGAAATAAAATATCGTTGTATAATTTAGGATGACAATTGACAATTTATTAATCTTTTAGTGTTAAACCAAAACATACATATACCGGTTGCATTTTATCTTGTGATCCATTGGAAACACAGTTATTTTGATTATCGAATACGCGGGCACCTATTAATGTGTTTTATGTAATTTCTGAGTCCTTTCAACCAACGTAAGAGCGTATCCCGTTAAGTAACGCCAACCGTATATTAAAGCCAGGAAGACGCAAGTAACATACGAAATGAAATAACAGACTCATTAGCCCGAAGCAACAATATGTATGGGCTTTAATAGTGGCTAATGAAGATTGGATTAGTGTGCAAGCGGCACTTAGCTTCACAAACATAGCAATTACACCGCAGATTACCTACTGCGCTCACGGCGGGATGTGTTCTATCACACGGTTGTAATTTGACTCCTTTTTGTTACAATTATTCCGCTATCAAATTACTTACATAATACAAATTAATATTTGTTAAATCGCTTCAAATTGTTAGTTATATCTGCTTTATCGCGCCAGGCCCGGTGATCGTTTGATTTTGACGTAATACTCAAATTCCTTACAAACGTCCGTTGAAATTGAAAATTTAATTATTTAATTTAATTTATTTCGACTACTTGCATTATTCGCTTTGATAAGTTCCTTACGGAAACATCGTGCACCTTCACAACTCCATCACCAGCGTCATCGCAACGAACAAATTTTATATCAATATTGAATGAATCGTTGGCCCTCTATACACGTATATTAGCTAAACATATATTTAACATAGGGCTTCTATACGGATGAATTAATAGAGTCATTATACCTTAATTATGATGTTCTATATTAAATATTCATTCATTTGACATATTTGTTTTGTTTTAGAATGCATCAAAGGGTATCATCATATCATAAAGAATGACAAATTAATTTAAAATATTTGAGAATTCAATGATATAAAAAGGTATATAATCATATATATATATAAAGATAAAGTAGAATAATGTTATGTTATATCAAAAGTAGAAAACTTGATGAGCGATAGCTGTTCGGCTAGTCATGCGATGTAGTCAAGTTACTTGTAAATTGTAAGATGTTTACTGTACTGCAAGCATAATGCATACTTGACCACTGACGCATCCCGTTATAACTACGTGATTTACGCTTTAAATTATATTCAACACATTTGCCCTAAATAATTTACATACCTCTTCGTGTTAATGTTATCTATAAACAGCTTTAAACGATTTAAGGCTGCATACAATTTTAATACGCTTTTGTCAGGCATGCTGCACGGTACATTTGCAACCACGTAGATATAACAATTAATAGCTACATTTAATTATCGGTTTATTTCGGAGTAAACTCGAAGTTTGAACAAACAAAATAATTACTCTACTTCACAGTACTTTTCTAAAGTTTTACATATAGAGTAAAAAATTCTTGAGGATAAGGTTATTTACCAATGTGTCATTGTTATAACTAGACGAAGACGTTTCATTATGAAGATCTAAGTAATTTTCGATTCATTGAATTAATTTGATGCTATGGAAAGTATAACATGAACCAGTGGTCACTGACCGGCCAATCGACGCAAGCGCACAAAGGGAGGAACAAACAAAAGAGCGGGAAATACACTATAAACAAGATCTACGCGAAGAGCCGCCGGCGTTTCGGTGGTGCACGGTCTCGACGTCGGATAACACAGTTTATACAAGCGTAATAATTGTGTTAGGATAAAAGTGCCTCCGAGCAGGCTTCGCGAACGCCTAATAAAACTGAAGAAAATTCATTTATATATGCAAATGCTTATAAATACCTAGATATCGTTAAAGATTACTTAATCAAATTATTCAACATATTTCACTGCCACTGACAAAATTCAGCAAGTACCGAAAATAAAATTCTATGTCAGAATTCAAGGGTCGCTCTCTCACAAATACACATAAACAATACTTGTAGTAGACATCTCAATAGATATAGCACATCTGTGCATAGCATAACGAAATAAATCTTAGATATGCGGAGAAAGTACATTTCATCTCATTACGATTGTTACACTTGTACCGTCTCGAGCTTGTGAAAGTAGGAAAAAAAATTGCGGAAAAACAACTTGTACAGTTGACACTGGTTTTATCATTGTAAAAATAATACGAGTATATTGTTATAAAATTCAAATAATAAAATTATAGAAAGTTCTGTCGTCCTTTCTGTGTTTCTATCAGTACTTTTCCCACACTAACTAAGTTATACGACTGGAATCCAGGATTAGTTGTTCCCATTGTCCATACAAAGGTCGGTCGTTGACCGCTGTTGATACGAGGCTCCAAAGGACCCGGAAGGCTCGTCGTGACTCCTTTATCGTTAGACATGAGACCTTAACTTTGAGCATTCTCCCATATGAGGAGCTAAGATTGCGTGCTTGCCTGTCGGCAGTTACGATAAAGGCCATTAGTGAATTTTCTGAATAGAAAATCGCTCTGTAAAAGAGAATGAACATAAAATGCATTGTTATAGTAAGATAATTTAACGTAACGTAAAAATGCATTGTAAATTAAAGTTGTAGTCAAGTTTTTTATATGACTCATTACTTAGTCCTAAAGTTACTGTGCCATTTTCAATGATAGTTAAATTTGTTACAATATCCGAACCGAAGCAGATAGTTACTACTTAGTCAAATACGCTATGTGTATTTGAAGTAAGTAGTATTGGTTACTATAAAAAAAAACATCATATACCATATTATATAGTACTGACCGTAGTAATAGTATATATGGAATATACTTAAAACATATATTTATTTATCAAATATCATACTAATGAAAACTAATTTTAATGTAAATTAAAGTATTTCACAAAATAGAAAAGCAATAATATTTAAAATTACTCAAAGATGTTTGATTTGCTTTAATTTCTCTCATCAGCTCTTCCCAGATTAAAAAGAGTCAAAGCTACGGTTTATGTGAATTCTACCAAGATAGCCAAGCGCAAGTAAGCAAACTTCAGACAATATGCATTAGTTTCGAGTGGCATTCGAATGTTCTTAATTTTCTTTCTTACCTTGTAAATTCCTGCGACCACAGAAACGTGAATAGTGTCGGATAGAAACGTGCCAGAATAAATTCGGTCGGTTTTCTAACATAAGTACTAATAAAAATGTAAATATAAAAATGTTGTCCTTTTAGCATTTCTCCTGAACATTACCGTTCGCGGAATCCGTGGTCGTTGTACGGTACTCCGGTTGTGACTAGTCACGCCTCTAAATGTCATTACCATGGAACACTCCCGTGAAATTTCTTCGTACAGCACTGCCCCGTGGACCTCGGCACGTTTCGGTTAGGCAAATACTCTACAGTTTTTTTACTCATGCCGTTTAATCACGACTCAGTCGACTTTGAACTTTACCTGCTGTGAATCTTCACTGTAACCGACCATTTCACGGGCTAGATAATATTCAGTGAATCATTATTGGTAATAAACGATACCTCAAAAAGTTTCGTAATCCTCACTCACCGCTGTTATTTTCATATTATATTATTTCGCGAATCATCGTACAAATTGTTATCTCTCGCTCAATGTCTTTAAATTTAAACGCAATTAAGGCAAACCAACGATTCTATTGTTATATAACAATGTTTTTTTTAAGCGGACGTAAAAATATAATTTGACGTTTACGTTCTTCTGCAAGGTCTCATTCATAGAATCATTCGCGCGTCATGTTTAATTATGTAGAAACATATTAGTTTTATGACAGGAATTTTGGAGCTGCAGTAATCTATTACAAGTATGGTACAATTAGTTATATCTATTATATTTCAATATAATACTTTATCTATATCTATTGATATGATGTTACGTTACTACGTTAACACGACTACATTGGGCTTCCATTGAAAGCTGACAGTACAGCATTCAAGATATAATTGATATCATCTGTATTAAGACTTTAGCTGTACGTGCGTTTTATCGATATAGGTACATGGGTGGAAATATGTATTTTTCACCAGTGTTATAATTAATATTCAAGGAACTCCTTATTTGCCATCAAATGTACATAAGCCCCTCTAAGTGCTTTTATAAGTTGCGTTGCAAGCTATGCAATTAAGGGTCGATCTGGGTTTTAATCGACGTATAAAAAACTCGTGAGCACATCCTGTCGTGTCGTTGCTGCTCGCTAAAATCCGCCTGATTCCTTAGCGCTTTCCGGGAAGTTATATCTTGCACGTTCTCATGGTACTGAGCTCTCCAGTAATTGCATAAAAATGCAAAAATGTTATGATACCCGCAAATAGGCTCAACTTTAATGACTTGCCTACCTTCATAGTGACAAGGAAATTTAATATGTAGGGTATAATTGAACAAACGTTATATAACGAGAGCAAATACGATTACCGTGCAGAACAAGCTTAGAATTTCTTATTTTATTATCAGTAAAAAATTTTTTCGGTTAGCATATATTTAAGTACGTTTAAGAATACAAGATGCCACTTGAAATTTTGTCGTTAACTAACTACCAAATAAGATGAGACAGTGACAGCATGTAGTTTTTTAACCAGAGCAGTTCTATTTTTCCAAATTAATTAATGAAATATTGAGATTGATGTACCGTTTTTCACTTTTAGTACCTCAATAATTCAATGTAACGGTTGCCATTGATGTTTACGTTTATTTGTATTCTCATACAGTTTAAAAAGGGTCTAATGTTTATGATAATCAACTCGTTCGTCGACACCATGAGCAATTATGAAACAGCAAGTTTCCCTAGTGGTCGCTATTATGTTAATGGTGGCGCATTGAGCGACTGTTTAATGCACTTTTTTTATTGCTTCAAACTGATTCTCACGTAGTTCTCTGCAGAATCCATGTCGGTTCAAAAACAGAATCAGGGTTATAAATATAACACACCTTATAGAGTGCTACTAATAATAACAAATAATGAACTAAAACGCTGAGGTATGATATTAACCGTCATAATATTTCACTGTGAATGCGATAATGTTGCCTTAACTTTTTAAATATTAATCCGCCCAAATTCATAATCCTTTAAATAACAATACATAGATAGAGGGAGACCTAGACTGTCCTATCTCGATCAAATAGGTCAGATATTGGCTGACGGAGGCGTCAAGAGTCTCCGAAACCGGTTTGTATACATGAAGAGAGTGATGAATGTAGACGAAGCGCGTCAGGTTTGCAAGGACAGAGATATTTGGCACTCGATGCTTTCTGCCTACCCCGTTAGAGACCTGGCGCGACGGTATGACCATCACATTGGGTGCCTAATAAAAATTAATCATCACTAATGTGTTTAATATGAAAAAAGCACTAAATAATCAATTCATACACTGTTAAATTAATCAATAACCAACCGGTTATATCACAAAGTTATATGTTACTAGCCGTTACTTGCGGCTTGTTTGTCTAAAACGTGTTTTCCCGCGTAAAATTAAGACATATTTTGCGAAAAAAGCAGCCTATGTCGCTCTCCAGCCCTCCAGCTGTCTCCATACCAGAAATCGCACCGATCTTCGATTGAAAGTCCCATTAAAATCGATTTAGCCGTCCCCGAGATTGACAATGACAAAAACTTTCGTATTTTAGTATCGTGTCAATAACTATAAGCACTTGAGTAACCACAGTTATTTTGTAACCACAGACGGACGTTTCAATTTTTTTTATTTACGTACAAATTACGAGGCAGACAAGGCGTCGATGGACGAATGAAAATATGGCGGCATCGAATTTCATAGCTTGTTTATACAAATGTTGAGATTTATTGTCGTGGAGCCGAGTAAAAGATTGAGAAGATAGGTGGCGAGATTGTTGATGTGTCTATTAATATGCCAACACGTGAGAATCGCTAGCCAGTTGAATGGTACCATACGAAAGCATACCGTTACAGTTCGGTTCGAAGTTGCCTTTTGATTTGACCGGCCTCGTAGTCCAGTGGTTAAAATCCGACCGCAAAACCGGAGGTCGTGGCTTCGATTCCCGCGCAACACAAACATTTGTGTGTGTGGCGCGTC
>DWDX01000715.1:0-23506 GCA_018245675.1 Agara michaeli | reverse complement strand
GATTGTATCATAATCGAATAATGATTTAGATAATAATTACGGAGATAATGGATTTAAGGCTTAAAGTAATGACTCAATAATAATATATGTAGTTTTGATTTAATACATAATGGCAAAAGATAAATAGCTAATTTTATAAGCTATATAAGCATCACGATGTTGAAAATTATCGCGTTTAATTCTTGGATCGGTTGACTCGTTAATGGTCGAGAAAGTTCGCTCTGTGTGTGTTCGTTTTTGACGCTTAGTGTAAAATATTCTTACGATGCCGGAACTAGTTAATATTTGGGAACGTATACAAATGCTAACAAGGAAGGCAGCTAAAAGATACGAAATTGAGGAAGAAAAATGCCATCTAGGCCACCTCCTTCTCGAAGGACTACTGGACAGCCCAGATGAAATAAATCAGGTAATAATACTTTCTGCATAGGTAATAATATTCTGCATATGTAATAATAATAGACCATGACGAGGGTTATAGTCAGGAAGACGTCGTTTACCAAAAATTACGATATCTTCTGAAAATGGAAATAAAAACAATATACACTTAGCGAATTGAAATCTGTTAAATAAAGTTAAAAGCCAAGTGTTCAGAAACTTGTAAATTTAATCTGAATCGATAAACTTAGAGGCGAACCCTGTTTAGACGTTGTCATCGTTAACTCATACAGATTATGTTTACCAACTACATTTACAATATACATAAGTACATCTAACGTATTCTTCATTAATGAAATCAGTACCCATATAATCCTATTATGGTCTTTACGGAATTTAGATAAAATTATATACGTAATCATTAAATAAAAGTTAAAATAGATTCTACCATATTATTTATAAACTATCTATAGGTATTATATTGTGAGTGAAAATTATATCTCTGTTATGTCAATGATGTGTTTTAATTAAAGCAATATACTCCATTTGTTAGTTAAAAAAATACTTGGTATTTATATTTTTATTTAGCTTAATATTGAATTATGAATAGATTGATGCTGCGACAGAGGAGACAGAGACCAACAAATCAGTAGCCGCACGATCAGCACGCTTGGCCAGCGCCATGCGTAACTTTGGATTAGGTATTGGCGACAGCGTGGTCATCATGGGACACAATAATCTGAACCTAGCGGTACCGTTCTACGCGTGCAATTATAACGGCCATCCCCTTTGCACCGTCGATCCAAACGCTGATCCTAGTAAGTTTAAATCTGTGTGAGATGTAATATGTGGTGTTACCAAATGGAAATGGAATGCTTTTGTAATATTGTAGGTACGTTTATAGTAAATAGTTACAGTTTACTGCCAGAAAAAGTACAAAAAAATTTGATAGAACAAATAAACACCAACTTTAAACACTCAAATATATGTAAAGTAGGTACACGAAAATTACAAGTTCTATTTAAAAAGCCGAATTCATCTATTTTACGTTTCACTTGTGATTGAAAGGATTATTATAAAAAAAGAAAAGAATGCTTTGAAATGCTAAAATATCAAAGTGGTTTTAAAGGTAAAAAAATGGCTCTTCAACTAGCAAACAATGAGACTGAACGACCTGAATATAGGCTATTTCATAGTCATTACGGCTACAGTGATTTCCAGTTGTACTTTACCTACGAATACCGTTACGAGGGACATTCTTTGTGCGCTATTGATTCCAGCTCAGAGCCAGGTTCGAGTACGTTCAAAACCTTTTAAAACCATTTGCGATAAACGGGACCGTCTTTTACAAAACTTTAAGTATTAATAAATAAAGCAAGACTGAAAATAAAATGGCTGTACATAAAAAAAAGTTAAATGATGAATGGCAAAGATTACTTCTAACTTATACCAAAAAATATGTTAAAATATTTTAAGGTAACTTGTTTACATACGTTCAATTCAAACTCAGTACCTAGTTACTCGCTAAGTGTTATTCTTTTACTACAATGCTCTCGCCCAATTTTATCTATTTAGTACTTTTTATTTCTTGCTCGTCACTCGTGGTTATTGTAACAAAGCTAAAGGGAGAAATAACAGAGTATTTTCGTAGTAGGCAAAACTCACATACGCATTAATAATATTACATTTTGAATAAGACAACATTATAGAAAAACACATTTACCTTGTTGTATAAGGCAATATTACATGTAATAATTCTTCACTGATAAATTGTATTGACGATAATGACATTGCTAGGCACAGGGTAATAAGAAAGTTACTAAATTTCAGTTTTAATTAATTGACGTAACATCACGCCTGTAATCCCCTAAAGGGTAGGCAGACGAGTGTATTACACCCCCACATTTCACCAGTTACGTTTAAGTCTCACAATGGAATAGGTGGTGGGCCTATTACCATGCACCGGGCACACATCCAGACTCTGAGTCACTACTAGACTTAATTAATTAACGATATTCTAAAACTTAATTTTAGTCCAAATCTGATTTAGTGCATAATAATTAAAACAATGTTCGATTCGTTTCAGGAGACCTTATCTCATTATTCCATTGTATTCATCCCAAACTGGCCTTCTGTCCTAAAGCTAGCGAAGAAATAATAAAAGAAGCATTTAAAAAGAACAACCTTAAAGAACATGTTGTGTTTTTGGATAGCAACAACGATGACTTGGAAACATTCATTAACTCTTACCGCGGCACGGAAATTGACTTTAGGCAAGTATTTTACGACAATTTCAATTAAACTAGCAAATATCTTACCAAATTTTGAATAACGCAATGAGTTCATCTAAAAAACTAATCCGGCTTCCAAAAATGTCCGGAGACGGATGTGCGTCACTTATAACATCCTGCCGCTTTTTCACAGCTTGTTAAATCTAGACTGAAAATTGCTTTTTTTTGGAAGAAAACAAATTATATAAAATTTCAAATTAAAGAGAAAGAAATAGTAGATCTGGGACATTTTATATTTCGGTAACGTGAAAACTAGGTATGCGCCATCCCTAAAAATACCGGGTACCTATACGATGAGTCAAAAAAGTTTTCGTTTTATTCCTTTAAAATGTAAGTATTATTGCAGGCCCACTGAATTCGATGCTTCGAAAGTGGCCGCGTGGTACATGTTAACAAGCGGGACAACAGGAAATCCAAAAGTGGCCATTGTACCTTTTGATACTTTACTCAATGCTGTGGGCTGCTGGTGGTAAGTTAAACTTTAACTGCTTTGTTGAGATACTTATTATTAATGTTAAGGTTACGAAATATACATTTACATATACCTATATTATTATTTATATATTTATACACTTATTAATACTTAAAACGTTTTAAACTAAATGTATGCTTGTTCCTTTTTTTATATGTACATATGTGTCTATTGTGAGAGGGTGGGCAGTGCATACTACAGGAAGGTATCCACCATTATATCTCGTATTCGCAGATTGTTCTTAAGGAACATAAGCCTAATTTATTAATAGATATGGTTTTCTGCAAAGTAATTTTTTTCAAATCTTTTCAAACGTTTTCAAGTAGTATGCAAAGTTAAGCCTCTCTTTGTGAAGAAAAAATTAATGTATTTCAGGGAAAAATTCACTGCTGATTTTAAGATGACCATGGCGATGGCTACGATCCAGTGGCTATCTTCTTTGTTCTTCTTCGTATCTAGTCCGTTGAGACGCTACACGAGAATTCAATCCTCAGTGGCACTTACTCCTACTCTCCTGGTTGCTCTTATAAACAAATATAAGGTAATAAAGTAATTGCTTTTTATCAGTTTTTTAAATTATTTATAAAAAGATAATGATAATGGTGGATGATAGCTTATAAGATAAAAGGTTTAATAATTAAATCAGAATAACTCAAAATTTATCAACCGGTAAAACCGATACAAAGTTGTGATTTGATATCATTAATCACGTTGTTGTTGCAGAAAAGTAATATTTTCGATATATTTCAGCCAAACGTTACCGCATGGACGCCACATTTGCTGTATCAATTTCTTAAAGTCTCAGAGAATAAGTGTGACTTATCGTCGTTCAAATACATTGCTATCGGCGGCAGCGCCATTGAAAGACCATTACTGGACAAATTCCAAGTGAGTACGCACTTAACTGTACTAGCTATAAGTTGCGTTTCTTGAAATATCAAAACTCTGATCTGGATTTCATTGATTCAATTCCTTTTGCAGCAAAGATGCGACGCATATCTCTTCTTAGTTTACGGCATGACTGAACTTCTTATGCCAGTTTTTGACTTCGTTGATGAAACGCCATTTGGTTCGACTGGATTAGAATTTAAAAAATTTCAATACAAGGTTAGATCTGCGAAAAATATGCATATTTCAAAAACGTAAATCTTAAATTACATTGGGAACGTTAAATTAACTTTCTTTTATTTTAAATTACAGATTGTAAGCGACGACGGAAAACTCTTAGATAAGCCTTTTGAAACGGGTGAGCTCTGGATTAAAGGCGATGGGTTTTTTAAGGTAATTTTGTGATGAGGGTCTGTAGATTAAATATAAAAACCACAATTTACACAAATAAGTTACTTTTTACATGTGCCTTTTTCCATAGTAATAACCATTTAGACATAATACATGTTATATTATTGATGTTAAGGGTTTTACTGGCTGCAACACATTATTTCTCGGTACTGGAATTCCCCGCAAATTAGGAGGGTTGAAATGTACTCTACCATGCCCGCGCCATCTCTGCAGGACACTTGTGATGATAGGAAAAAATTACCGAACTATTTATCAAATTTGGCACTAGTGGCCGCAGGCGCCCATCGTGCCGAACTTTCCTCAAGTCCACAGACCGCTACCAATCTGCCACGTCATCAGGGCGGCAAATGCTGTAAACCAGAATTAAATGAATATACTTAATAAACAACAATAGGTAGATGCGATAAACGCAAGTAACGCAATAATTGAAATAAATGATATTATAGATAGATGTATACAGCAAAAAGACTAAAAATGAACTATTTTCCATTACGAATGAGATAATAGACAGCTCTCTAATGGACACTCGTCTCATGAATTTTCTAACCTTTAGTTTTATATCCCACATTTATAATATCTACCTATTACACTATTGGATTTATAATTATAATATAACATTAACTACTTCTTTAGGGGTATTTAAATAATCCAGAGGAGACGCAAGAAACGCTTACAGATGACGGATGGGTGAAGACAGGCGACATTTTCTACAAGGATGACAAGAATTTCTACTACTTTGTTGAAAGAAAAAGATTGCTCATAAAATATACCGGTTTATGGGTAATTACTAGCATATATTTGGAGTATTTATTTATACCACCTAAATCGTCTATAGTCGTTTTAATTACACAAGGCAGATAAAACCCCCATTGCATCAATTAGTTTAGTATAGATTTGATATTTGGTCTTAGTGTAACTATTCTGTATGAAATACAAAATAGCGTACATGTTGAAATTACGCATCATAACGAATATACCACTTAGATCCCGGACGCTATTTTAAATTTGGAATTCTGATATAAAACACGTAATCAGCCAGCGTGAAGTTAGAGAGACGTATTTCCCTCACGCTCTGATCCATTCTACTGGAACATTTCAGGTGACGCGAAAGGGAAAAAAATACAAACAAATTTTATTTTGCAAGAATAAATGAAGGAAATTGTCGCAGACGACTTTAGCGTGCGTGAACTACATGCGTAGTCGCTGTACACCTTGTTACGGAATATAATTGAAAAATTAACAACCGCCTGTATAGGACAACTTGCAAATCAGATGAGATACCCTACATTGAGGATTTAACAAGTTCCTTAATAAACATAGTGAAAAAAAAAATATGAGGGTGTATTATAAATAACTGTTAATTATTATGATAACTAACAAATATTTGCAACTTCGTAAGCATTGCATACCTATGTATAAATAAACATGAATGTTCAATGAAGTAATTGATCACTTCCCTTTTCAATTGTACCCTAGGTTACTGTTTGCACACTCTTTGCTTATGAAAGTTTTATCAAAATCGTTTCAGTCTTTTAGCGGATTAGCCTGGGCTGCTTGATTTTGGTAGATAATGCGCACATGAGCTTAAGAAAAACCCTTTAATCTCGAAATTACAGTCCGATACTGTGATTTAATTTACATGTAGAGATTTAATTGATATACTAATATTACTCAGGTTTCGCCGAATCAAATAGAAGAAGTCGTAAAGCGGCACCCCAGAGTATCGGACGTGTGCGTCGTTAGTGTCCCGGACCCTAATGTGATGGAGATGCCCGTCGCTGCAGTGGTGAAGGAGAACGGCACAAACATTGAACCTCAAGAGATCTTTGACTTGATGAACGGTATGGTTACTTTTCCAAAATAATTATTATCATACATCCACTTCCTGAAAGAAGAGTTTCTACTGCCCTAGATATTTATATTGACATACGTACATTATAAACACTTAACCTACTCATAATTGTATTGAGGAAACTATTCTATATTACTTTATTTAAAATGTCACAAATATGTATTACGTGTAAACTCAATACCGACAATGTCGACAAATAGGTGTTGTTTCCATAAATGTTAATAAAATTTAATCAAACTGATAAAATCGAAATATACTCATAAAAAATATTTTATTTATAATCATATGCACGGCGATTATACAATTTGGATTTGAGACCAAAGCATTCATCTCAAAGTGAATAAGTTTGGTACTGGAGAAAACTTTGTTGTAATTTAATAGGCATACCCAAGTGTGCGCGAGAGATAATAAGTTGCAATCCATTATTTTAAACTAGGTTACTTAATTCAAAGTTAATCATGACTTTCAGATGCCATTCCCGAGATAAGGCGGCTGCACGGAGGATTCTTCTTCATAGACTCACTTCCCCTAACCCCGTCGGGTAAAGTACACCGCGCTAAGTTACGAGATATTGCCATTGGAACACCGCGCATTACTCAGAAACAATAGCTTAACAACACAGCATGCCATCTTGAGTCAACTCACACGCCACCACTTGATTGTTTACAAGTCACAGTATGTGCAGTAGCACTCAGACAGCGGTTAAACTTCATATATAGATAGATATATATTATAGATCTATTATAGATATATAGATACTTTTGCAACCACGCACAAAACAAATATTCGTGCTCATCAAACTAATTTGTCCTGAGTGGGAATCAAACCCACAAGCTCCAGGCCAACATCCTGGTTCGTTATGCACTAGCCAGAAAAGCTAGACGGAGCAGAAACAGGCTTTCCTCGTATTGAAGCAACAAAATACTCAAATTTTTAAAACTACATACTGGTGAAATGTAGGGATGTACTACACTCCTCTGTCTACCCCATAGGCGATTACAGGCGTGATGTTACGTTTTTTTTTTTTACATAGGTGTCTTTTTGCCGTAATCACATATAGTGTAATTTATTGTCCTCCTAAAGGAATTACAAATGTCATTATAAATATAATCAGTTGACTGTTCATCAGTTGACTAAGCTCTATGAGTATATTATATTTTCACTATTCAATTACGACAAAAATGTCATTTACATAAATTACATAAAAGCGATTTGTAGGGGGATTTTTAGTTATACTTCTTTTGACGCATTGTGACAAAATGGTGAGAATGATTTTTTTAAATAAACTGAGGGTATTTATTGACTCGAACTAGATTTCAGTTTAGATAAATCAATATCTTCAAATAAAGAAAATTAATAAATAAAATGTTTTTTTATACCTATACACATACATAAAACCTTTTTTTTTACTAAATATGTATCTTCCAAAGACGAAACGAGGTGTGTTTGTAGCAATTAGGGTTTTAACTTGTGATAGGTAATCTAGTACCTAATATTAAATAACAAGCGATGCATGACAAATCACTGTTTTTAGTAGTTACTGATTTGTTTATGTTATTTACGTTTATTTGTATATTATATTACGTTGTTTGTTAATTACGTTATTACGTTACAAACTTTTCTTTTTCATATAATAAGAAAAGTTTGTTGTTGTATGTAATAACGTATTTTTTGTATCTAATGTATATAAGAAACTTGTAAACACTGTATATGCCTACAATTAGTCACAAAACTGTGCCAGAATAATTAAAAATAAGGACAATATGTTTTCAAATGGGTATACGTTGATATGCAGTAAAAACAGCTAGTAAAAAATTATATTATACAATAGTGCCATAATTACTAAACTTACGCACACTTTAAGGAGAGAGCGCGGCTGTATTTTACATTAACTTTCAGTTAATTAAGGAAGTTTCCATGTTTCAACTAATAATATATGTTCAGAAGAAAGATGCTAAATTTAATCTGGCCTACTTTTGTGACAGTAGATCTCCTAGCATTTACAGTTTTGTGGTAAGTAGGTAATTCTGCGCTACTTTTTGTATGCTATGCACAACTCTTTTATTCCAATCTTACTAAGAAGCATTAAATATGAACTTTCATTTGACATTTTGTTAGTACATTATAATAAATAATGGCTCTTACAACTGATCAAGAATAAAGATAATTGTACCTGATTGCCACAAAGACAAATTAAAGATATAACGATATTTGTCTTTCAATACTCACATTGTAATATCAGAAGAACGGATTGTTTGAAAGTTATAATGTATCGATTCAATATATCCGGGACCTATAACGAGTAAAGATTTTTTTAATTGTTAGTGTCATAAAAATTTGATAGGTATCACACACAATTACTAGTGTGTAGTGATAAGTGTTCTACAGTAACATTTTCCAATACTTAATTATAAACTGTAGCATCGTGCTGAAGTGCCTACGCTTGAAATGTTTTTTCAGCTATAGGAACCCAGCAGCCGTGCAGTGACGCCTAGAAAGAAAATTAATTAAGCTCGTTAACAACAAAATGTAGTCATAATTAAAACTCAAAAAATATGTAATGATCTAAAAGTTCATAGCAAAACTATTGACGGGTTATTGTTGAATAGTTGTTTGTCGAACTGTGTCTTCATTACGCAACCAATCCGTTTTTAAAAGTGGCTTTTGTTTTCAAAGGCTGCCGATAAGACTTAAAGACGACAAGAATTAACTGCAAGAAGAATTACAAAGATTTATAAATTTAATGACATCAGAATCAGAACAACCATATAAAACGTTTCCGGAAAATACTATTATAAGTATTTATGCAATAAAAGTTACAGCACAAACATTTGATGAATAAAAATTAATCAAATTTAAATAACAAAGCTTCTTCGTTCAGTGTGGTATTTTTATTGCGAAATAAGATGGAGTTTGGAACGATAATCTATGGTCGTAAACGAGTCAAAGAACACGACTGGCATGCCCAATATGACTTTTTATATGACTTATTTATAACAAGCAACGTCATAAATAGAAATGGGGCTACAGTAGCCGGGGCCTTTAATGAAATTAATATATATCTAGTGAGAAAGATACCTACTGCTACGCCGTCATATAAATTCGTTCATTTGATGCAAATATTTTTATAAAATTTGGATCGTTGTAATGTTGCATGTTTTATATAAAAAGTATATATTTAAGAGAATGTTAAACCATACGTTATATATGAATCATATATTATTTTAAATAGGTAAAAGGTTCAAGATAGAAAAGTAACAAGTTTCACTTCTCTCTGATTTTTTAATTCTCTGACTACGAGGACAAAGGATTGTTTATGAACCGCCGAACTGATTACTGATGTTGAAGAGTACTTACATAAATTCACTTTAGCTGCAATGCACGTCTCCATATATTTATTAAGCCCCAATTTACATAAGTGTTATTTGTTCTGAATCAACAAAGTAAATGTCATAACGTTCATACTAATCCAATTTCGTAGTTACTATTCAATAATATTCAAAATAATAAGTACGCTCATCCGCAACTTATCTCACATTACATATTATATATGATGTCGATAGTTTAACAAACCACAAACATAAAATATTCACACCGCCCAACACGCACGTCATTGTTGTTTAAGTCTCCGTTGTCCGTATACAAATTAGCTAATGCGTGCGAAGTATGAAGGGCATATTCAAAATTAGGCTCCTTTCATTACAGTAAGCGTTAGGAGGGTGTCATTTGAAACAGTAGACGAATCACCTCCAGTTCGCTCACGTAGTGACTGGTAATTTTGTAGTTCAGCCTCTTAATGAGTTCCCGGTTTTGGGTAAAGCAGGAAACCCTGTTTTCAGAACAGAAAGGCACACTTCTAATTTAAACGATACTATCACTCTGTATCTATATTTTTTTTAATGAAATATTAATTTAATTAGAATAATCGAAACATTTATTTTGTGTAAGCAAATTTTCTTATGAAAGTCTTTTTTAGGCGTAACACGTCAAAACTCTTTAAAAATCGTTCTATTTTCTGGAAGAGAGTGTCTTGAGTAAGTTTATTTTTAACGCTTGAACCACAGTTGTAAGTCTGCGAAAAGTCAAGCACCCTTATTAATAAAATTAATCTCCTCACGAAAAGGACGCAATATTCAAAACCTTCTCAGCAGTTTCAAAGTAGTTCTCAAAATTGATACTCGTTACCATTATCTTCCTTATGCGAATAAACAAACCATCATTATATAGGATCGCATTACAGTATCCCACAGAGAAAACCAAGGGCATTTCCTATGAGTGTTTTGATGGCGGTTCTGTAGCCTCGGAATATATATAGCTGAATTATTTGCAACAGCGTGCGGAGGACTTTCCAAGTAAATATTGTCGATGTTAAAAAAGGAAGTATACGCACTACATACTTAACAATGTATAACAAGCCAACTGAATGCGTAATGAGGTTTCTTTCAAAATCGTTCATGAAAGTAGGTCGCTGACGGTCAAAAATATAGAGACAGACCGCGCTCCTCGTTACATTGATGTTTATTTAAGTACTTTAGTCCTGTGAGCGTTCTGATAGATATGGATTAATTAGGAATATTCACTGTTACTGTTGCTTTACGTTACCGAACACAGCGCACACGACATAAGCTTCTCTTGTAAAAAATTATTGGTGAAATTATTTCACACGGCGGTTACTTATATCAAATTAATATATTTACATTATAGTAATTATGAAATTGTTATTGCAAAACATTACACTAAAAATGATAAACAAATGCTCATGAAAATAGAGTTACGTTTTGTGCATTTGTGCCTACTTTGAGCATTTTTATATACTCCACAAAACCAAAACCGTTGTTGTATGTTGCAAAAACAAACAAGTTCTCAGATACATACTACATGATACTGCATCGAGATATATTCTTGACATATTTATCAAATTAAAAACGGCAAAGTAATATATAGTATTAAAGAGTAGTAGTATCAGTATAATAGTATAGTATAAGAGATAAGTAATAATCGAAAGCTGATACGCTTCGCTTTGGTGTACCAATGGTTTAGATAAGACTGTTTCATAGAACCTATCAGATTTACGTTTCTGTAAGTAGTAGTTAATATGCAAAAGCATATTAGTTCCAAGCTATAGGTCTCTAATAAATAATATAACTATGTATATTTCAAGGGAATAACACCCTATAAACATCAAATAAGACCAGTAGGTATTTATATCCAAAGCGGATAAAAGTTTTCCGTGTAAATAAGTTCAAGTAAACAATTTTAATTTAAGACAACGCAGGTTTCGGATTAGATATTTTCTATTAGAATTTAAACTCTGAGCTCGTTTAAATTATCTTAAACCGGTTAATTAAGAAGAGCAGCGGGGTGTGAAATTGTAAACGTATGTTTTCAACATTCAGTGTTAGCCTGACGGCAAGCTCCAAAACTGTTTGTGCCGGATGCTTAAAATAAAAATAACATAAATTTTCTAGACTCTGACAGACTGAGTTAATGCATTACATTTAAAAAAACAGCCACTAAGTTTGTCTACAGCAACAAAGGTACAGTGATATTCAGTTACGGCTTCTTATAACCAACATAAACTTTAATGAGGATTTTGAACGTTGTTTTTATTGTTCATGAAAAACCAGAGCTGATTTGGTTTATTCCGACAATTTATTATCTATATCAGACGATTAGATAACATTTTTAAAATATGTGTCAAATAATGATAATAAATGAATAACCTTTATATCAAATATTTAAAAAAGAAAATCTTACGTATTCATCGTTGCGAGGACCACTGTTGACAAAACATCTTGTTATTTGAAATGAATTGTATAGACAGTAACGACGGCGAAATACGCATGTAGTCTGAAGAAACAAACAAATAATATGCAATCTTATTGTACTGAAATAATGTCATAATTAATCAAATATTGCCAAAAATCTATGAATGCTATGACGTACAAATATCCAATATAGATAATCCTATGAACAAATCAAATATCAGAATAAGGAAGTTTTAAATCAATACGGCCATACAATACATTTTATTTTATCACAGGCTTTGCCCAACTCGCCCGGCTTGCTGTGTTCCGTTAAGAGATTTCCTAATAGAAATATAAATCTCAAACTCGGAAAGCGCGATTTATTGAACTGCCCGACTGAACCTTTTTATTAGTCACGTTCGCCACATGAAAATTTTTCATTCCCATCGAATATTATACTTTACACCTACGTAGGTATAATACACATGTATGTAGCTACATATCGAAATAAGTAAAATCCATTAGTCGTCAGTAGTTATGGACCTAATAAAACTGGGGAAGCATTACGAGTCTAATGTTGAGGTTGATTTCGTTTCCGTAATATAAATATTGAACCGAAAAAATTATACAATAGAGGATATTTAGAAATACCTAGATGATTTAAAAGTTTGCAAATATATTCGAGACAGTGAATTCGAAAACCATTCATAAGTTTTAGCGCACGGCTTTACGAAACATTAAGCGACCAGAACCCGAATGTATTTTACATTAACTTTTCGTTAACGCGGGTCTAATTAAGGAAGTTATACGAAAGTTGGGCAACCCGATACATAAGTAACTCATACGTTACATTATCTGTGTCTATACATTATAAATTATTCGTCAAGCATTTGGAAGCTTTGCTTAGAAACCGATATAGGTGTACTGTGTAGTATTTGATAATTTATTAATACAACTACAGTCTGGAGTAAACCGTTATACGTACATATATAAAGAGAGTCTGAATTACGTAATTTTGTGTACCCACAGCGCAACTTCCAGTAACATTTAACAGCATACATGTTCAATCGTTCCTATTTATTACCTACCTACCCTTATATAGAACTGATAAAACTCGGCAAACATTGTCCTGCCAGAGTTAATCGAAAATTATCAAGTAGATATCAAGTAGAGATCTCGAGTTAATCGAAAATTAAAGTAGATATCAATGAGAAATAATTAATCAAAGATTCCTTTCTAGATTATGCGGAATTATCCATAAGTAACTCACATGCAACGCACTATCATGTAAAATTACTTAAATGGGCGTTTACTCATGCACTACGTACACATTTATAAAGAAATTGAGAAAGACTCTTTAAATTCGGTTTTTTAGTTACTAAAATGTATAATTTAATGTACTTATAGTTTATTACCGATATTACAGCTACGGAAACAGAAAATATTGAACTAAGTCGAATGTTGGAACAAAGTCCTCCCTAATGGTCATCAATTAGTGGAATAATCGTCTCCATTTTCAGAGAAACTGATAGATGTTACGAGCAATTTTATGGTACCGATTACGCAATGTTTCCTATGAAACCTTATACTAATGTGGCCATTAATTCATTACTATACTTTACAACATGTCTCGTCCCGAGTCGGAAGTTTCTGCGCAACTATTGTTTCCACTCCAACTTCTCGTTACCAACAAACGCAGACTTTTGCTAATGATCTGTAATAAACGTTCCTACCTATATATGTATATACAAATTACATACGTTATGAATTGCAAGAACCTTAAATGATATTAACACAGTACTTACTTTTTTTCATACTATGTAGTACCTACTCGTATATTCGTATTATTATAATTCACCGCTTTGTCTGATATGTAATTGTTCAACTTTTTTTAAACCGCTTCTATAGAAATATGTGTTATAAAATTAAGCCAAGGTTGGGGACATGATAATTAAGTAAATTGCATAATACTGGGTGTTCTAAGAAAGTTTTAAGGCGATTAAATGACTTAATTCCGATTCCGGTCTATCTCCGCAACTTCGATTCTCGGTACTGAAACTTCATTCCAAAAAGTTGGTTAAGTACGAATTAGTGAAGATTAGCTTTCTCGGTGAAGAACTGTGAAGTTTCCTTAAAACCCTTTGTGATATATCATAATATCAGCGGCCACAAGTGTTTCAGATAGAATGAAGTACTATACTATGCTACGGCAATCACGCAGAAGTCAAAGGAACTGTGAAATAAACCTTTAACTCTTTATTCTACTCTATTAAGGCTTCTTATTTCGGATCCTACAAAATATGTTTTATAAAAAGTATACTAAGTTCGCCACATGTTATTATCCACAGTATTATAAATAGTAAATACCATTCTACTCCTATAACAAGAGTTGACAAAAGATTAAAAACTTTTCTATGTTGAAGCGTACACATTCTGTTAAATACACAGTGTACAAACTCTCACTCTGTCTCACCTATTAATCTAGTATCTCAAGTTCTCAACTATCCCATGCAGCTAGACTCGCCTAGGGACGTAAGTAAAAAAGAATCGATTATTCTCGTTGGGAATCGATACGAAATAAATTAGTATTTATCGATAGCAAAAATTATTGATATATCATTATTCTTAGGTTATCTGCTAATTTTAACAATTTCATGGATTCTTTACACACATATCAACCGTGGCCATATTGAATTTATCCATGTCAATCACCGTCGCAACATCTGGTTCTTAGTCGGATTATGCGGTTATTGATGAATCATGCATTTTTACTAATTGCAAATACGCAACGTAGTGCTTCGTTTTCAAAATAGTAGTATTTCTGCAAGTTTTGTATATTTTACTACAGAACTTGCAAAAAAACAAGTATTTTTTGGAGTTTACTCCTTAAGAAACGATTTGAGTTATAACTTATAAGCCCCGTTAAGGAAATCTTATGAAGAGTAAAATCAAGTGTAACATGTAATGGATGGGACGTCAGCTGCTTAGGTAGACAGAGTAATACCTAACTTCAACACTCGAAAATAAACATCAACTAGCGCTATAGTGTTGCATCACATAATAAACATATTTTACTTTTTACAGTTTTATTATCTACTACATAAATATTGCTTATTTATGGACTGTATTTTATTTTAATTGTAATTGTATATAATTTTGGAGCAAACAGAGCCGCCGAATAAACTCATTTTTTTTTCTTCTGGCTGTCATACATTGAATTCAAAAGTACCGACGATATGTATCGATTGCTGTACGACAAAGCATCGATATTTTTATATTTCGATTGATTTTACCAATCTACTCTCGCTTGATCAAAACAGTCAAAACACTATAAAACATAAATTAGACCAATGGCGCATTTTATAATTTTTTCTTTACAACAACCTTGACCTATGTATAAAGTGATAACCGGAGAGTTCGATTCAACTCGTTTAACGATAACTAAAGAATAGCAGTTTAAGTACTTCTTTTGTTACTTAGACATCGATTTTAATAAATTTGTGTAAGTAGTTATAGTAAGGATTAAAGAAAATGGTGTTTATTTCCCCTAAAACTTTCGGTAAGATTGCTATGTAATATGTTTTAATGAAAAAATTTGTATTGACCTACATGTATTATCTATAGACCAATACATGGAGGTATCTGTATTACAATTAAGTTTATTATTCATATATTTTTGAGATGTTATATGTCATTTATTTTATAATAAATATTTTCCAGACCCAGCAATCTTGGAGAATGTATATATTAACAAGAAAAGCATTGAAGACCAAGTAAAAAATATACTTACTAGGAATAGTATTACAAGCCCTGAAAACTATGTAGCATGGTTGTTAAGAGCAGTTTCTTTAATAGACCTTACAACTCTGTCAGGTGATGATACCCGATCAAATGTAATGCGGCTATGCATTAAGGTCTGTTCAGAATGGAATAATTTCCTTGTTATAGTATGGTTATTATCTGGAAGTAGTGGGTTCAATTCGATCTCAGCCTGCACAATGCTGGATGACCTGGTTTTATTAAATTTGTTTGTTCTGTATCTGGTTGTAATAAAATATCCATATAGGTGTTATATAGTATGGATACATGTGTTGATCAGCTGTCCGGTTATCATAACACAGGCATTAGTCGCAGGCAACACCTAAGTGGGAATTAGACAACCATATATGGAATTGTCCCAATTATGATTAAAACTGAATGTGTATATAATAACTAGTAATTATTAACTTTACTGGCAGGCAGCGAATCCTCTATCAACAAGGATATTGAAAAGTTTACAACTTCATGAAGGCAAGAAGTTTACGACAGCAGCTGTGTGTGTTTACCCTAATAGAGTTAGAGATGCATATGATACAATTAAAAAAATGGGTCTACAAAAGGAAATTCAAATTGCTTCTGGTAATTAAAAATTTGAAATATTGTCATTTGAAATTAAAATGCAATAATTATACAGTGTAATTGATGAATATATATATTTTACAGGCGTGATGTTACTTTTTTTTATATAATTGATGTAAATTTATCAACCATTTACTTTTTTCTTACAGTGGCTACTGGTTTTCCATCTGGCTTGTATCCGCTAGATACAAGATTGCAAGAGATCAAATTTGCTATTGGAAGGGGAGCAACAGAGATTGATATTGTTTTAGATCGAAGCTTGGTACTTATGGGGAAATGGGACACGTTGTATGATGAAGTACACAAAATGAAAATAGAATGTGGTCAAGTTCATCTCAAAGCCATACTGGGTGTTGGTGAACTAGGGTGTTATGAAAATGTATGTGGATAATATTTAAATCCCCTGAAATAATTCTTAAATTCCCTTGTTACTGGTTAGTTTTTATTATTATTTGACAATCCACTCTATTTAATAGCCAGTTATTTTAGAAGTGATGCAATAAGGAATTTAAAACTAGCATTATATACTTGTATGTGTGTATAATTATTATTGTACAGGCAAACCTATTTCATCTAGTGGTATGCAGAGACAGAGAATCAAATATACATAGTGTATGTATATACAAATATACATCTTTATGTATACAACTTTACACATTATTTTATGATAGATTATTTCATTGAAGGTATATAAAGCATCAATGGTGGCAATGCTTGCGGGAGCAGATTTTATAAAAACCTCTACAGGAAAAGAAGCAGTGAACGCAACCCTAGCTATTGGGCTGGTGATGTGTAGAGCTATTCGCCACTTTTACAATATGACTGGTGTTAAGGTATTACAAATTTATATCATTTTATCCCTTAATAAGTATACCCTTTTTTATAATATTATAGCTGGACATTTTAGAATACATTTCTATACACACATCATTCTTAAAAATCTTTAAAAAATGCATCGGCAGTAGTGTGAGTTATATCCAAGGCTTACTATATTAACGCAACTGAAATTCAGGTGGGACTCAAACCAGCTGGTGGCATCAAAACAGCAAGAGATGCTGTCAATTGGCTGGGATTGGTGCACAGCGAGCTGGGTCCTGAATGGCTAACAACACAATTGTTTCGCATTGGAGCTTCAAGTCTCCTTGGGGTCATAGAAGACACATTGGAAGAAATCTGTATGGAACATAAAGAATTATAATGTTGTAGTATAAAGTGTAAGACATAATTACAATATTCTCAAACAAAATAAATACATATTAATAAGAGTACTTATGATCTATTTAAAAATATGAAGTGTCTAGGCGCAAGCCATTCTAACGTGTTTCAGGAAGGACCAACACAATTTTGTATTTCTATGATTGCTCTGAGATAGACTCAATCAATCGATGTACAGTTAAAAAGCTTTCCAATCTGTCAACGATTAAACACATTTTACTGGCTAAATTATTTAGATACTAAGTTTCTTTTGATATGTGAAAAATTTTAATAAAACGTCTCAAAACGTGAATTTGGTATGTTTTTAAGATTTGTTCAAAATATCATATCTAAGGTAACTAAAAAAAAATGTAAGAGCTAATTTTTTATGTAAATAATAAACAAATATACTACAAATACGTTTTAAAACCAAGAGATTATTATTTAAATTTAATCTAATAATCTTTATTTCAATCAACATGGACCATACTTAAAATATCTATTTACACATTAAAAATATTATAAAATTTATTATAATGATATTAAATAAGAATAATTTTAAAGTAAACATTATTTATATTATTAATATTTTTTGAATGATTAATGGATAGTATAAGTAAAAACATTGAAATGACCATTAATACATTAATGATGCATGAAGGCTCATTATCGCAAAGGCGGATTCTGCGGCTCAAAATGAGCATAAGGGCCTAAATACATCCTTGTCTGTACACTTTATGCAATGCACTCCAGCTCAGGATGTACTGCGAGTACGGTGCATGACAACGCATCTGTACTAAGATAATAGAGTTCTGTTAATAATATGGCAATACTATTTTATAATAATACAATAAAATATTTATTTACAGATTAGCTTAGGCCTTACGTTAATGGGCTAGCGATTACTATTTAATTGAATGTACCTACACGATTTTAAACAACAATTTAGCAACCTAATTAAATTCACATTAAATTAATAAGTCCGTTGTTTCTGGATATTTAAATTCCAGTCATTCTGGATGGTTCTTGCACTCATAAATATTGCACGTACCGTTCATTCGGTCTCGACGGGCGCTTCTGCCCTGAATCCGTGCTCGGGATCGGCGTCATAGTTGACGACGCGCAGTTTTCCAAGCTTATCCACGTATCCGTAGTGGCCTTTCACATGCCCGTCGTTGTCTCTCTCCTCATACCGGAATTGACGATTTTTTCTGTAACGTAATATTAACTAGTCACCATACATATAACGTGCACGTCTTACAAATTCCCGTCCCGGACAATTATATCTGGTCCCGACGTAGGCAACTGTTTGCTACACCGAGGTGTAGATTATTATTGGTAAGGGAGTCGCCCTTGAATACGGTGATCAATTTGCTCAATGGCTTGGTGGCTCGGAATCCGAGCATAGATGTTTTTTGCACACCACTTGCTGCATTTCGCAGTACGGCAGGCGCATATTTCGAAAGGCTCGACAAGCGCATTGGACTCAATCCGTAATGTTTGCCAACGTCATGTATATATAATTATATGATTATAAATAAATAAATAAATTATTACAAGCTTCCAAGCATTACGCGCATATTTAATTTACATGATCACATTATGTCCTGCCTGTTATATTTATATAGTTGCAATTATAATATACGAAACGGAGATTATTTACATTGCTTCAACGGATATTACAGCCCAACCGCCATCTGTTGCTGATGTTCTATGATAGTTACAATTAATAAACCTAATATACAATGGACATCACTATATAGTATAAAACAGTCGCTTTCCGCTGTCTATCCCTATGTCCCTATGTACGCTTAGAACTTTAAAACTACGCAAAGGATTTTGATGCGTTTTTTTTTAATAGATAGAGTGATTGAAGACGAATGTTTATATGTATAATAACATCCATTATATAGCAGAGATATACTGTTATTTTTAAGGTTTCTGTGAGGTCGTAAATTACATTTTTTGCGGCTGTGGCGGGACGAAATCGCGGGCAAAAACTAGTTTTACTATATAACAGACCTCTTGGTATAGCACTTAGAAAACCACACCGCAAAACCGGATTACTTAATTTGGAATCAGATTACCGTCTGTGGAATGTTCCAAAGCATTATTATTATTACCCTTTTCCGGTATCAAATCCAAATTGGTAGCTGTGAGGACCCTTCATGCCGTGCATCCGGAACTCTGTTCGCTCTCCGTCTACCGGTGGCTCGTGTTTCTGAGCTTGGTTCGCAGGCGCAGGCAACGGCGCTTGTCTTAGAGGTGCGCGGTACACGTGTTCTGGTTAAAATAACAATCATAAGTGTCCAACATCATCAGCAGGCATTTGTAACGTGGCACTGTTGGACACAGGCCTTCTCTCAGACTGCGAACATTGACAGTTCATTAGGACAAATGTGGATTGACAGACTTTTACTCGCCTTGTATAATATGTGGACAAGTCACTTTTACAAATATTTTTAGTTTCAAGTAGATGTACATTATTGAAAAAAAATCGCATGTAACCCAAAATCATAACACAAAAGCACGTTGCAACCCAAACCACCTACACGTGTTTTCTTACACTGGGGTAGCATCGGTGCATACAACTTGTGTGTATGTAGAAGTGTGTTGGGCCGCATTCTGGTATAAATTTCATTTATTAGGTGGGAGAAACTAAACATACGTATTGGTGTTCTGTAGTTCGTTGCAGACGTCTCTTGTTCCAAAGGCTCCGTGTTCTCATCGTATTCACTTACATTCGGCTCTTCAACCTGTCGTGATAATTACTTGTTACATTAAACTAATTATAGGTAATTATAATATGATACAATATGATAAATGAACAAAAAATATTTAAAATATCATGTAACGTTTTGATAATTCGCTCGAAAACGATTTTACCGTAATAATTTCAGGTTCCCCTTTCAATTTTTGTCTTCTTTGAGTTTCTTCCTTTTTATTCTTATCGGACGGTGTTATAGATTCATTTTCAGTAATGAGATTTGGGTCATATTGAATAAGTGGTTTCGCTTTTGCAACTCTGATTGAAGGTTCGTCGGTAAATTGTGCTAAAGGAATTGGAACAGGTTTAAATTCACTCCCATATTTTTTTGGATACAATTTTGTGGGATTTTTATACTTCCTCGTGATATACGGAATCTGAAATATAGGCGTCGCTCTAATGTTATTCGGAACATGTATTATTGGGCCGCTCCAAACTGTTAGAGGGTAACCATCTGGTCGAGGCGCTCTTTTATTTTCAAATTGGGAATGCTTCACTTCATCGTTCACTATGGATAGATATTCATTTGGGGCATTTTCTAACGGCGGTTGAAGATCTCTAGACGGGACAGGTAATCCAATATTTCTACCCAACCCCGTCACTTTGCCTGTTCTAAAAGTGCCAAATATAGGATCGGATTGATTGGCTATAGATAAAATTGGTATTAGACCATCCTGCTTCGGTGGTAATAATCCTCTAGATATGAGTGTACCGACCGGTGCAATTGGATACCAATCTGTTTGTTCTCCCGATTCCTTTGGCTGATAATAATCTGATAATTTATCTACTGATGGTGGTAACAGGAACGTGGCGGGTGTTGCGATTTCATCCGATGTATTTTCGGCAGGCCTATCAGGATTAGGTGGTACAAGGTCTATTTGATCTGCATTTGATTCATAATAATTTAGTTTCTGAGAAGGTCGTTCAGTGATAATGGTCTTGGTTTCATTTTTACTTTCCCCTGATTTTGCTATTGGTACTTTAATTGCTGTTCCAGAAATAATAGCAGCGGCGATCTGCAATCACAAAAGAGACATACTTTGTTACTTTAATATTTAATTGATTTACGCAATCAAAGTTGTCGAAGCAGCCGCCTCGTTTATTACAGAATCATAAAAAACAACCACGAACTCTTACGGTTTCTAACCTCGCAAGCAAGCAAAAAGTACGGCCCGGACTGAGCTCAATTCTTCTATTACATCAAGTCACGTAATCTTCAATCAAGAAGTGTGGCAGGCTGATAAAAAATGTGCATTAAGTGCTTAAAATTGACTTAAGCATTTGTTTACTGGCACAAATCGTTAGATGCGTTAATTATAAGTATATAGGTACGTATCTATATCTAAAATATTTATAAACGTTCCATTTTGCCTAAGAAAAACTAAAGTGATTACTTAAAAATTAAAGTATTTACAATACATATAGGACTTTTTGTAGGTTCAAGAACGACAATAACTACGTATTTCTTTCGAAAATAACATGTAGCTGATGTAACACACAAATAAATATATTCTTATAGCCTAATAATTTTAACACTATCTTTAAAGATGTGTTATATTAAACGAAGCATTAATTTCAGTGAAAATGTGCATAGTAGGAAATTCTCATTTTAACTCCGTTACCGTTAATATGTTAAATATTAAATTAAATACGATACTTATAATTAAGTAGTAGATAATGCCTATCCAAAATATAATAGATTACCAAACTAAGTTTTTGAAGTCAAGTTCTATCACTATTATATGACTTTGTTTTATTCGAAGATATCTGAAGAATAAAGGAATTAAACATAATGAAAATTCGTTTGTTTGGAGCTTATTATACGATTCAGATGCAAACGGTTGAATAAAAGTTTAACTAAGTAATACCTACTTAGATCGGCGGCTATAAAACGATTCCGACCCATTATCACTTTCTAGGGCTGCCCTAGAAAGCGTGGCACTCGATGGTCATCTCAAACGATAGTATCCCTTTCGCAAACTCTATCTATAGAGGCAACACTGTTCCGTTTGCAACGTCTCAATGTTGACTTTTCATTACCTACTTATAGTATTTAGAGAAATTGTAACTTAATATAACATAGGTACGTACAGCGACCTAACGGCGTAGAACACTCCAATCACGGCACGTTTTGTTAAATGGGAGAGCAATTGAATTATTTGAATATGTTTACTCACAAGCATAGGCTGGTCTTCCCAGTCTAGGGTGTTAAATATCTGTTAATGGTGTTTTAGAGTTTTTAATATAATATAAAAAATAAATACCTATATACTGTATGGTACCATACTTGGCATTGTTCGTTGTCAATAGAAGATGCAACCTTAATTTATAATATGTTACTATTATACCATCACGCCAAGCTCCTAACAGGGTAAACAGAAAGCACCCAATGCCAAAGGTATCTTTACAGATCTCAAGTTCTTCTTCTACGTTCATTACTTTGTTCATACATACGCACCTTTTTCGGAGACTCACTCGAGACCAAATAGGTCAGGTATTAATATGTTAATTATAATAAAACTTATTATGAAAAATCCGAAAACAAGCAGCGACGGAATTCATAGGCTCATCGTATATTACACTCCTATGTTATACATATTTGTAAGGAGTTATATATAATAAAGCAATAAAGAGGAAACTACGTTAAATGTTACCACATATTACGTACCTACATAATATGGAGTCCAAACAATAACTCAATAAGATTATTGTTTTTCTAATTGTATGTTCGCTCTTCATATAAAATTAATGTATTTTAAATTAAATCTTTGATTCGGCAAGGTATTTAGCTAATTACCCGGGTCAAGCTACAGGATTTCAAGATAAGAAAACTAATATGTATAAACAAGAATTTACAGAAACTAGTAACTATACGAATTTTGATAAAAAAATTGAATCTGTGATATATACATATATGAATTTTTGTGGGAATACGAGAAATGGTTTTTTTTTTAAATCAACCTCTATGAATATTTAAGAGGGTTAATCAATATTTCTCGTTTTCAAACTATACGACGCGCAGGCATAAAATTTGAAGTTCATATTAATTAAAATAGGAAAAAAGTCATACTGTTAACGGTAGAACAATTGAATACAAAATATTACACG
>DWDX01000714.1:0-23508 GCA_018245675.1 Agara michaeli | reverse complement strand
AGGTTTAACTACAAGCCAGATATTGCTTAGCATAGGTTTTTGTCCTAGTTCTATTTACGTCGCAAAAATGTTTTAATATTACAATATCTGTATTTTTATTCATGAATAATTGTTTTGTAATATCAATGTTGTTTAATAAGTCAAATAAAATTGTTGCAAAGCTATCTCCTGGTTTATTTAAAATAATAAAAGGGTTTTATTTTCTAACTTGCAGACAAAGTCACGGAAAACAGGTATTATAAAACTATATTAGCATGCATATCTGAATAGGTGAAGTTGTAAAAATCAATATCAATGGCCATCAAATATCATTGGCTTAGAAATATCTTAATGTAGGTACATCGACAGTACATCATAAAAGAAATTTGATGTTTTAATAAATGGAAATGAACAATATAGTGCCATTCTTTTTTAAAGTATTGTCAACGAATGCTCCATACATAATAAAGTATGCTAAGAAAACTTGGATCAAATGAAGCTGTATGTACACACTAGCTTTTGTGTGCGACTTCGTCCGCGTGGAATAGTTATTTTGGGCAGCATTTTAATTCCCTAGGATAGGTTTATTTTTTTATTTTTTTATTATTACTTTGAATACTTAGGATACTGTTATTGCAAAATGTAGTATTCCATGCGGACGAAGTCGCGGGCTAAAACTAGTATAGCCTGTATTGATCAGTGATAATGTAGCATTCAAATCGTGAAAGAATTTTTGAAATCTGTCCAGTACTTTTGGAGCCTATTCGTTACGTACACACACACAAATCTTTCCTCTTTATAATATTACTATAGATATAGATATGGCAACATGGTAAAATAAAGGACATATCTATAGATATATATAATGATTGATTAGATTATACACGTCTTGAATCACGTAATTTCAGGCCTATTGTAGGTTGACCCCAGCGGTCGGCCGCCGGATGGAGTAAGCGGACATTGCCCGGCTTGACACGCTTGAGTGGTACGCGCGCTCTGTTGCACCGATCTTTCACCTTCGCAATAATGACGCCTATAAAACCTTGTCATTGTGATAATATGACGTTACTTTCATCCCGACGCAAACGAGAAACACAACTCGACAGACAAGGAGCAATAAGTTTTAAAGATATTTTTTGGGTGTAAACCCATTTTTACCAAAATGTATTGTAGTTTCGGATGTTTGGTACGAAGAACATTTTTCTTTATTTTTTCCTTTGTTCAGCTTAAGAATTCTTAAATTACTATATTTATTATTGTTCCAGTTAATAAGCTTGTTGGTGTGTCAGGGAGTTTTCTCCAGGGAAGATAATCAAAGCGGATTCGTTGAGTCATTGGACTTTGGATCTATTTTTGAAGATGAAGACTCCGGTCAGTAAAACAAAATTAATATTTTAGTAGTAATTTTATATCTGTTAATAAATTTTTACACTACTAAAGCTTTATACTTTTATAACGCACTTACACTTGAACGCAATGCAGTATTTTTTAGCTTATGCCTAATTGGCGCTTTATGTATCTTTCAGGCATCACCTCGTTGGCTTCAAATCCTATAGCGGCAGCGGTACTTAAAGTAGATAAAAGTCGATATCCACAGTTGTTTGATACAGTTGTTAGTAGTTCAATTGATTCTATTCAAAGTCGATTAGCGCCCAAGGAAAATACTTTTGCACCTGAAAATTTTGGTTTCAATCCCATTGCTAGTCAAGGCTTTTTCCCTATTGGCAAGTCGGCAAAGTTATTGGCACACCAAAGACAACAACAACAACAACAACTGCAACCTCAGTTAGTACCCACTGCACAGCAACTTAGTCCATTAAGATATGACATTCGAACCGTACATGATGCAAATTATAAAGTGTACAAGCCTGAGGAGGAGGAGGAAGAACAAGGTGAAGAAATTTTGGCAACTTTAAAAAAAAATCCATCGGTGGCAGCCTATTTCCAGCCAACCGTTACTGAAGTAAAAGTTGCCCATCCATTAGATTACCGCAAAGAAGAATTGATAGAAATCCGGGAAGCCGAAAACAACTACAAGTCCAATCCTTATATTGCAGGACCAGCCCGAATTCGAAGGTATGCAGGCGGACGAAGCAGAGACAACTTAAGAAAAAGGAGCGATGAGGATGAAGATAGTTATGATTACAGAGCAGAATACATTTCAAGACCTAAAGCTTTCGATAGCGGTGCTTATAGCAGTGCTTATAAAGAAGAAAAAGACCCCAACAAGGAATACGAGTATCCTTACAAATATGATTCGGGATATGACCATAAGGAATATGAAAGAATAAAAGAACTGTCAGAAAAACAAGCGGCAGAAATTAAACAAAATCCAGGAAATTGTAAAGAAGTGAAAAAAGATGGCATGTCATGCATGACTTGTAAAGATCCTAAAACCGGAGGAAACTATGAGTCTTGTTCCTATGTTGCGGAGCCCAAAAATAATCAGTATGCATATTCAAAAGAAAGGAAATTCGACAGTAACGATGAACCCGAGCAACCTGAAATTAAGCAAAAATCGGAACAACCAAAAAAATCGGAGAAGTATCAAGAGATCAAGAAGGAGGAACCTTCTTCACAAAGGTATACCAATGAGAAACCCTATAGTAATTATAAGAGAGAAGATAACGATGACGAGGAAAAGTATAAAGCATATTATGTACATTCATCGAAACCCAAAAAGAGCGAGTCCCTGCGAGCTATTAATGATGAAGAAAGTTCAGAGAAAACAGATTCTACAGCCAAACCTTATGATTATAAAAAAGCTTTGCCTGGTTTTTATACTGACAATGAGCAAAAAAAAGATGTTGAACATGTATTAGCTGAATTCAAGAAAAAAGATCGTTCCAATTGTAAAAAGGTGCAGAAAAATGGAATGACCTGTTTTCAATGTATCGATAGTTCCGGTCTAAAGAATGAAGAGTGTATGTTTGTTTCTGAATCTGCACCGAAACAAAGCCATTTAGCTTATCAGGAATTAAAGGAATTTACTTCAAAGCCAGCAACAATTGAAGGTGGAAACGAAGAAGCTGAAAGCCAAACAGTAACCACAAATGCACCTGCCGTGCAACTGTCAGCTGCATATGTAGTGGCAAATCCTGGATACGGTAAAAAGCTAAAACGTAAGAAGACCTCGCCGTCTTCGTTAGCCGCAGCAGCTACGAACCCTATTCCTTCTATTCATCGGTCGCACAAAGTTAAAAGAAGTGAAGGATCACAACCAGAAACAGATGCAAAAATAGTGGATGAAACTAATATAGCACCACCGGAAGAGTTTTCTGGAGCTCACTCTCACGGCGCATTTTGGGAAGAGACTATGCCTCGATACAGCGCCGCTTTAGGTGTAACACTCCCTGAATATATGCTCTCAAGATCAGAGCACGAAGTTTCATTTGACGAAACCGTTGCAGGAGCATAATAGATGTTGAAAGCAAGCACAAGCATTATTAGAGCGTATCATTTGTACACTTTTAAATAAAGCCTGAACAAAAGGTAAACGGGTAATAGATATTTGTTGCATAACTAAGATTTTACGAAACATTGTTTCTTAAGTATAGATGAAAAATACTAGTAAGACGAAAATTATCACACAAAGTCCAAAAATTTTTACTTGTACAGGATCATTTAAAATAAAAAAAGAGCTAGAAACATTTAAAAGATTGACGGTGTTTGAAAGACATTCACAGATAAGCTTCAGTTTAGCTTGTAAGATGTTATAATGATTGTTGACAAAAGGACTGCCTTTTTTTATCAATTTGTTGTTGTTAACTAGTTTTAGATGAAATGAAAATAAAGAACGATAATATATTCTGGAAGTTTCAATTTCTTTAACCATAGTGCTCTATTTGCTTATTTTTCTTTCGTTCTTCCTACCTATATATCCCACACGGTGGTGGGGTCAGATTTCGTAACTCTTTTCCATTGCCCTATTTGCTTATAAATTCTTTTTATTTCGAGATTGTCACGAATCACATTTTAATTATCTTTCGTAGTAACTGAGAGCCAATACATTATTATCTAAATATTTCGAAAATATGTACAATAGGATTGTATTAAAACTTAATACAGTTTAGAACTATTATTGTTGTACATATTTTAACCGTTACGCTTACACGAGTTCATTCTATTAAGAAGAAAATGTTATAAATACATTTTCTAATACATGGCGAATGGCGATGTCCGAGATAATGTAGACCAGTCGTTAAAATATAATGAAACAGTTCAACGTCATTGATTCAGAATTGTTGGCATGGTATCCGGTCAGCGTCCTACTTGTCAATATTGTATCTGATGTTCTTATTTTTACTGGTAATTGTCCAAGATACGTCGCTAAGGAGTGGCTTAGCGAGATTCGCAGGTCCCAGAGGCGAAAGAAAGTACCTACCTAATAAATTTCAGTCGCTTTTTACCCATGCACTCGATCAGGGTTGTGCGAATATAAATAAATTTGCAAGAGATTAGTAGCCAATTATAAAGTCGGCAGACTTTAGGGACGTCGCACATGTTGAGTTAATATAAGATACACAGAAGTGATTGTGTTTGGACGTTTATAGGTAAGTTTTAATAATCTATATGACTGTAAATAATAACACATATTATTTATCTTAAAGAAATGGGACAGGTCTGGTTATTGTTTTAAGTTATAACAGTACCACCAGAATAGCAAAATAAACATTTTAAAGTTCTGTAATGTAGTTTGATTTCAAATTTTCAAGTTTTTAATTTTATGTAATTTGATTTGTGTAGCCAAAATAAAAAAGGAAGATTGAACAAAGTGTTCTTTGCCATCTTTATTAATTAATATTATATCCGAACGGTAAAAAAATATTTTCTCATTTCTGGTATTCGTCTAGTACGGCGTAGTATGTATTAAATAAATATGATATGAATATATAACTTAAAATAGTAGGTTGAGAAACAAAAACAAAACAGAAAATGTATTAGTATGTTATGTTCAATCGTATCATTTGCAAATCGATATTCAATTGTTTGTAATCCTATAGTTTTCAATTATGATTTCTTGTGATCTTGCCAAGTAACGAAGTCAATATAAAAAGGTATTACGTAGTTGTTTTTTGGAAAGCAGTCGAATGTTTTATTTTTATCGTACGGACGGCGGTTTATCGGAGATTGTTGTTTAAGTGAATTATAAAGGGGTAATTATTTTTGGAAATTGTAATTTCGTGGTGTTTTTAAGTTTTGTTAATGCAATTATATTTCTGAAACTCCCAGTCTTACATTTATTAAGTAATTTAGCAGTCTGCATTTGACGAAGCATTAAGTTTATCAAAAAGCAAACTAGATCAGTGTACTCGCTAAGCAGGTATGGCAACAGAAGCAGCTATGTACGACGATGAAGAATATGTGGATGTGAATACATTAGCATTAAAACCACCACAGCCACAACTTCCACCAGAGAAACCTACTCGTCGCCCTTGGCACCCGGTCATGTGGGACAATTCTATCATGGGTATTCCAAGTCCACCCCAAGAGGAAGACAATAAGGTATTTTTATAAAACATTTCAATAACTGCATTTTTTTATTTCACAGTCCTTTGATTGTATCTGTATTTGGAAAAATCCAATACTTTAAACGAGCAATCCTTGTATATAATATTTGTATGTAATGGGTTTTTCCGAAAGTCTAATGATTTTAAGGAATTTTGGTATTTAGGTAGTCTTACTATTCAAATTGATCTATGTAAATGTCATCTGCGTGATAATGTTTTCACATGAGAAAATGTATTTATATTTTATGTAATGCCATCTGTTTTTGAGTAAAAAAGTGTTGGTACTTAATCAATGTAAGCTATTGAAAAACAGATGGCGCTTATTACGTTTTATTATTTTAAAATTACATTCTACTTTCAATTGCATCAAAAGCGCGTTTGACTTTTTTCTACTATTTTTTTTAATAATATACATAATATATTGTGTTATTATCGGATCTGGACACGTGTACAACTTTTCAGGCAAATCGAACCGTAGGAAGTGGGTTAAATATAAATTGTAAGATTACGTAGTTAGTTACAAGTGAAGCTAATAAAAGCGTAATAAATACTTAGTATTTATGGTGCTGTGGGAGAATAACTTTCGTGGTTGTTTATAAAACGCGTTTTTATAAACTTTGTAACCAGTTCAGCCGGTATTCACGCCTCACTATGCTAAGTCACGGCCTGTAACATTCTAAAGAGAATTCATGAATTTGTAGATCAGACATTAAAGCCCCGGATAAAAAACGTTTATCAGATACGCAGCTACCTGCATACATATTATACACCTGCATGTGACGTATTGTGCTACATAATGGTTTAGCAGTTGTAGTTAGCATGTATCATAATGAAAGCCCGCTTTGCTTCCACAAATCACAAATGTGCACTTACCATCCGATCGCGGGTCTGCTTTTTAAAGTTATTCAGATCAATGCAGTAAATGAACTTATTTTGCAATAGTCTTTACCTCTTTTAGGGAAAATTTGCTTAATGTTTTTCTATTTTATTTCAGCCTATAATGAACACGAAGGAGTATCCACACAAACAAAGAATACGCAATCTACGAAGATTGATAGCGCAAGGGAAGGTACATCCTACTCCGGAAACACTCATATTTTTCCTCTGCAATAAATTTGCGATTTCCGAAGAGCGACAGAGCAAAGTATCAACTTAGTTTTAGATTGTCATTTCATATTTCAATTTAAATATGTATAGAGTATATGATAAATCCTTCGATTCCATAACACTGCTTGTAATAAGTCTTACAGATTAATCAATGTTCTTCCGATACACCTCGTGTTCATTAATCATTTTAGACAATTTAGTATTGCTTGAGTAATCATGTACCCATTAGTTTTTGACAATGTCTATTATAAAATAAAGTCGCTTCCCGTCGTTTGTACAATTAGACCTTTAAACTACAGAACGGATTTTAATACAGTTTTTATCAATAGCTACAATGATTCTAGAGGAAGGTTTATTTGTATAATACATCCAAAGTAATTCTCTCTGTCGGTCTATCTGTTACGCTTTCACGACCGAACCGCTTGGTTCAATAGTATATTTCGATTACAAACGGCTTAGATGAAACCAGTTACTATTCCGTTGCTGGATACGAGACTTGGAACGTAGTCCGGTATGCTCCACGTGACCGGTCGTCGAATATATGGGTTGATGACACTCTATTCAATGTTTTTTAACAGAGCTGAAAGTATTAGGCAAGTTTTGATGTTTTCTAATACTGGCGATCAAATGCTCATGACACATTCACACGGCGTAGCGTAACCTTGACTGTAGAATAAATTACATTATTACCTGTAAAATGTAAGTAATTTCTAACTTCAATATATATGTTAGTTAGGAATGTTAATTGAAAAGTATTTTGCGCTACTAAAACTGTAAGCCAATGCTTTGCAAGCAAGTACATAACTTACAAACATTTAAAGGAAATAAGTATAAGATGTTATAAATCATTTAGTATTCGAAATAACCTCTATATTTTATTGTAATATATTTATAAATAATGTAAGGTTGAAATAAATATATATGAATAAAAAATGTAGCCTTGTAATTTAAATTTTCATTATTATTCACTGAAATGCATTTATTGCAGTGCCCTCTGTGTGAACAAATACTTTTATATTACAAAGATTTTCATTATGTATAAAATTATACAGACCTCTATTATCTCTCTTAGGTATCGGCGGCCAAGAATGATATGAAATCGACCTACCATAACAAAAACTGGTATCTAACCGATCAATCAGTACACCGAGAAACAAGATAAAAATAAAATAAAATACTTTTGACAAACTCAAATGGGAGTCATTACATATACTTTATATTTTTCATAAAAATTATCTACACATAAGACTTTTAATATAAAACAAAAAAATCGAGTTTCTCAAATATAACTTATATAAAGAATTTAAAATCGCCCCTCACTTTTCGCCGCGAGCGAGCGCCACGAAACGGCGGCACCGCCGATTTAATTTACAACGTCCGCTGACGGCCCGTCGCCTCGCCGCTCGACCGCGGGCTCCGAAAATAAATTAATCAACTCGGAAAGTAAATCGAACTTCTTCACTAAAACGAATCGGACGTCGGGTGCCGTCGCACCCGCACCCAGACTCGGTTCGACCCCGAGCGTCCCGAGGCGTATCACTAACGTCCGTCGAGCCGCGAAGGTGGCACTACCGCCGCGCGCTCTCATCACATCACAGCAGGTCCAGAGAGGCCGAGCGGCAACACTATCACTGAGTCTGTGCGGCCGCGTGCGGACGCTAGGTGGCGGGCGGCGGCGCGGCGAGCGCGGGCGCGGTCGCGCCCGTGGGTTTGCTGCCCGGCGCCGCCGCGCTGCCGCCCGTCGCGCCGCCCGCACCAGCTCCTGTCTCCTCGTCCTCTTCCTCCTCGGGGTCGAATTTCAGCATCAGTTGTTTAAACTGAACAAATACAAAACAATTAAAATAGAATGACAAAACAATTAAAATAGAATAAATACAAAACAATTAAAATAGAGATCCTGCTAGGTAAGGTACGTAGCAGTGTTACACGTTGGAAATCGACAAGCGTGGCTTTATAATTAGTAATCGATAAATATACGTTTGGGCCTACCTCGAGATATTCGTCGACGAGCCGTCGGCGGCCGCGCTCGTCGAGCTCGTCGGTGGCGTCGTTGGCGTGCAGCTGTGCGATGGTGGCCTTGGGCTCAAACTGTGGCGCGAGACGCCGCGATACCGCCTTCTCGTACACTTTAACGCTTTCCGAGGGCGAATATTGATTAATTTTTCTGCAAATTACAAATAAATCAAATTAATGTAACATTTAAGTGTACATTATGAATATGGCTATCACTGCTACGAATACAGTCTAGCCGACGATGACTACTCAAGATACACTATAATACTGTACTTTTATAAACGTACGTATGTAAAACAAAATTATAAGTAGCCATGCTTAGTCATTGAAATATGAATACGGATTAGTGGCGACTAGTCGTAACTTTTTAACACATTTTCAAGTCTGTGGGGTTCAATGACTGTTAGTCAAGGATAAGAATCTAACGCACTCATGAAAATTATTACCGGTCAACTACGGTTCATAAATTTTGGGGTAAATATGGTTACTCGCACTTTTATTTACACTCTTTAATGTATTTGATTACTATGCTATAATAGGTAGGACTGTTAGTGAGGGCCCGAGATAGGCGCGGGACGGCACTCACGCGTCGGTGAAGCCGTAAAGCTGCTTGAGGTGCTGCTTGAGCACGAGCAGCAGCAGACAGCCGCGCGCCTGGCGCATGGCGTCGCGCAGCGCGCGCGTGTCGGGCGGCAGCCGCAGCAGCAGCGACTCCGCCTCCTCCTCGTCCTCCTCCTCTTCGAGAGCTTCTTTTTCCTCCGCGCTCGTTTTTAACAATCCCTAAAATCCATACACACGTCATGTTTATCAAGCTTCCCGTGTTGACAATAGAGCTCTAGATTTGTCTATTGAATGATTATCCGTATTATTTGAAATTCAAGCAGGTGTTCCTTTTTACGTACCTCTCGAAATGCTTGCAATAGATTCGATCCAGACGTAGAAATAATTATGTCAATGTGGTGAATTATAAAAAGTGGCTCATCTTGTACTTGAAAAGGAAAGTAGCTTAAATTATCTGCCAGGTACAACATTTGATCCAATGGAGCAGTCTGAAACAATAACGATTTTAAAACCCTCATTACAAATTTATTTTGAAATGTTTCTGGCAATTATTTATATTGACTAAAAAAATAGGAAATACTGTTTATTTTTACGATGGTTACAAATGTTTTCGATTTTATAAAAACATTAAAAGATCTGATCAATATAAAACAAGATCTTACCGACACGTCGTCAAACTGCTTCAGGAGCGACAACACGAGCGCCCGTCGCTGCGGCCGCGTGTTCCGCAATAATGAGTATAAAAAACCGTTCAGTGAAGTAGGCAGGTCGTCTTGTTCCTTTTTCCTAAAACATTAACATACGACATTGTATTGACATATGACATACGAAAACAGTAGAAATTAACACAGTAACGAAAAATGAAGAATTCGTCAACCATTGCACCTGGCGACACGCTTAGACAGACAGCTGCTCTTACAGCAGAGTTAGAATATACATAAATGTTTCACCTAAACCCTCTTATAACCTTCTTCTCTTCCCTTTGTAATATTTTCTGCAATTGATAGGATAGTCTGATGCCAACTTGTGCCTTCATATGTATGAAACCAGGATATTTCTTATCGATCTCTTGTAGGTGTTTGTCGGCGGTGTGCGATACTGTGACTTCTGTGTCTGTACTCATACATATTAAATATGGGACAATCTAAAACAAGATTAAAAAACCCAAATAAGATTGTTATAAAATACATAACAAGAAATCAATAAAGTACACTGCACTGTTGATTTATGTATTAATTACTGTTATTTAAGAGTAAATTGCATTTTTTCCTATGTCCCTTGAATTCTTATGAAAACTTCTTTCACATGTTACATTTATTATGACCAGCGAAATTTGGCTGGTGGACGGTCCCCTAAAAATCAAAACCAGATATATAAAATTAAAGAGGTGATCATGTTTAACAAGATAAATAATAGCCTATTGTATATAACTATTGCTGTAATTTGTCCGTTAAACCAATTAAAGCATTAGAATAGTGTGACTAATATAACATAAATAGCAAGGTGTATGTATGCATTACTTAGTTAAAAAAAAGGAACTCACCTGCACTGGATGCACGAGACCCTGCGCTAGCACCAGCTGGACGACTTTCATTGCGCTCGACCGGACTATTGTACTTCTATGAAGAAAGGAACCTAAAATCTCCTTTAGATACAACTGAATCACAGTGGAGGCCATACCGGACGATACGTCACCCATCTCTTTTAAGTTTTCGTGCTTCGATCGTTTAGACCCTACAATAGAATACATATTATTTCACTGAAACATTGACAATGGCATAAAATTGAATCACAACTAAATTGTAACTGTTTAACTTACACTCTTTATCCTGCCTGATCATCCTTTGCTCTTCTTCCTGTAAGTACATTTCGATATTTCTTAAGACATCAGCCTTCATTTCTATAGGTGCCAGGTCAGATGTGAGCAGTTGGTGGTAGAATTCTTTTAGTTCTGGTCGAAGCATGAATTCGTAATGCCTTACACAAACAGAGCCGATAGCTTTCAGTGTGTGCGACACAAAATCCTCATCCTCTAAGCCCACAAAAAATAGGAGCGTGCTATATACCTGCTCCTTTATGTCGTTCTGTAAAAAAATATTTCTATACATTCTTATGTTCATCAATAACTGTATTCTACAAATAACAAAATATTAATTATTCTATTGCCCACATACTAATCATATCTTGGAACATCTTTCCACTTGGCTATGTGGTTCCAAATTAAGCTCACCTTTGCCGTGGCAACCATAAAGTTATATCACAAATTTCCAAATATATACATACTAAAATATATAAGTTTACACCCAGTTAGAAAACATTCATGGTCATTATACAAATTATTTTTGTTCGGAATCAATCCTACAATCCATAGTTCAGTGGCCATGTTTACTAAAAAACCTTAGGGGCCTATACTAACCGACAAGCCCTCGATAACTTTGTTGTCGGTGAAGTCGAAGTAGCGCAGCAGCAGCCCCACGATGAAGAGCGCGCGGCGGAAGTGCGGGCGCGAGTGTAGCGCACGCGTTAGCTCGGGGTTGCGCTGCCAACTGTGCTTCCACTGCAGCAACACTCCTGCCCAATGTCGTAATATCACAATGGCACAATAGTAGCTTGACAGTAACTTTAAGTGTTATGTGAATAAATGCGGGGCCACTTCGTGGGTTTTTATTAGTATTTCCATGCTATGAGCTGATGTAAACTGGACAATGTGATGTGATGATGATGACATGACAAATGTGATGAAGTACAAAATGGTGTATACCGTGATACTTGTTGAACACGTCCCGGATGAGCTTGTAGTTGCGCGTCAGGTTGTTGACGATGGCAGCTAGGCACGCGATGCAGGAGGCGATGACGAGCTGGCCGCGCTGCAGGATGAGCTTCACGGCGTCCTCCTCCAGCTGCGCCAGGAACACCTCGCTGGGGTGCTCCATCAGCGGCACCACCAGCTCTAGCGTCGACGCCACCGTCGACATTATCTGTTGCTCGTATTGATTCTACAACATATGTATGGACAATGCATGAAACGGTAACGCGCATGGATCGTTGGGACCCACTGAACGAAACTTAAATAATATTATGTTACTTGGAAAAAAAAATTATTGCTTACCTGACATTTTAAACTCAGGTACGGTTGCAATGTTAATGCATGATTAACCAGCAATTGTGGTCTTATTTTTGCAAACAAATGCAATGTGGACAGACATGCTAAAATACGTTGAGACGAGCCTGTGCCTGAAAAAGATAAAATATTTTCATCAATAACTTGCATTCAGATAAAGATATATTTTAATTTTTGATAAAATCACGTGCAACATACCATCCGCACTAGTCTCTTCTAATTGTAGTAAATTTTCAATGAGACAATCAACTATTTGTTGACAAGCTACTAAAAGTGATTTAGGTGGCTGATAAATAATTTTTGTAGAGTCGTCCTTATCCTCCTTAGGTTTAAATAACTGGAATATAACAAAATACGTAATTAAAGCACATATATTAACTTACTAGAGACTGAAAAGTACGTTAGGTTTCTATTTGAATATAGTCAATAGGTTAGACTGTTACGGCATACATTTTATGTATGCCGTAACAGTCTAACCTATTCCATGCTGGTAAAAGATAATTTATAAAAACATATTTTAAGGTGGAATCTAAGACTAATGCTTATACTGTTATATTGAAGAAATTATGGAGTATTTTTGTTGTGACATAAAAATATTTATATAGGATGTTCTATAAAATTCTGTGAAACTTCAGATACACTCATCGTCGCCAAAAGCATTTAGCGCCCGATTAAGTCATCGGGAAGTAAAACTATGAATTAAAATGACGTACACTCGTTAGTAACTGCTGAAACCATTCCAACCCCATGTCCCTGGACGATATGACGACATCCGTAATATTGAGGACCTTTCTGGTGAGCGGGTCGGCCGTGGCGGCCGTCATGTCCAGCGTGCCGGGCCGCGACGAGTTCGGGCATGGGCTGAACCACATGTTCTGAAACACTTCCATCACTAATTTCCTGATACCCTCCTCGTCGTTCACGCGTCTGATCATTTTCACGCAAATTTCGGGTATCTTGGGGAATTCTGGGCATTCTATACAAATGTCTTTGAGGATTTTTATCACACGCTTCCGGACGGAAACACCCGTATCCTACAAAAGAATGCAAATTTAAGTAATGAACAAAAAAATACATACTTTGATTATTTATAGATAATATTGAAGAGGTTCAACTAAAATTCTTACCAATATTCTATTGGAGAGCATGCCATAATATTTATCGATAAGATCTGGTCGGCTCAGCACAAACTTCCCTACGAGATCAACGGCGGCTTCTCGCACGGCCGTGGACTGATCTAGAAACGACCGGTTCACTCCAATCTGCATGTCGGGCCGCGCGAGCACCGCAGGATCCGCTTCCACGATCATCGTCAAACACTTCATTGCTTTCGTACGAATCGCTATCGTGTTCTCGCATAGAATCACCAAAATCTTCCTCAAATACCTGTCGAAACTCTGCGAGAATGATCTTTTCGATGCTAAATACTGAGATATTAACTCGGCTCCGCTGTAATCGATGTAAGACTGCATGACTTGCACCTGCGTGCCGCCTTGATACCGAAAGGGCCTGATCTTTTCTAGAAAGAAGTTTTTTCGGCGCTCGATCGTCTTAAATTTTTCTGCGGACATGATGGACGTGGAGTTATGCTTCTTATCCAGCTTAGATTCTTTTATATCGGCATCGCTGTCATCGTCGGCTTCCGACTCCTCTTCACTAGTTTCGCCCTTATACCTCTTCTTCGACTTGTTTTTTGGCCTTTTAGTGGGCGACGAGCTTTTGGGTTGCACAACCATGTCCCTGTACCATTGAGTGATGTAAAAATGTCGTGCACAATTCCACGCCTGGTCCTTCTGTCCGTTGATCGCCAGATAATCGAGCAACACGCGCTGTAGAAATTCTGTTCTTTCTTCATCTTCATCAAGGCCTAATGTGATTGACTGCAGCAAACATAAAAATGTATATTTTTATTATTCATCATGTCTGTTACATGATATATTTTCATATTGAAGTACAACAATCTAACTACAAAAAGATGTTTATCCTGAATAATATAATTAGGTAAAGCAGGTTATATAAGTTATTGTATGGTACTCATAATTAAGGCATACTGACCTATTGGGGCGCGATTGTCTTTTAGGCTACAATTTTTAATACTATTAAAGATGTCTGATTGATACACCAGATAATAGAAATAAGTTTAAGCGGAAAATTAAAGTATATTTTTGAATATGTACCTATAAAAACGAATACATGTTGTGTATGCATATATATGTTGCATTTAAGGACATTATTATTAAATCTTGTAATTTGAAATGTTAATAATGTATTTGGTAAGTTTGTTTAGGTTTTAATGTACGAGATAGCAAAAAAGTCACGCAAGAACAGATGTGAGGCAAGTACCTGATGGTGGTTGCCATCCTTCTCCTCCTCGGCGCGGATGTCACGCACCACGGCGTCCATGGTGGCGAGCTTGGCGCGCGAGTGCACGGTGTCGCGCCGCAGCCGCGCCGCCACCAGCCCCAGGTACTCCAGCGAAGCCACGCGCACCGACATCTCCATCGACTTGTCCGACATGTACTTCACCTGCCGACGGAGCCACGTTAGTTTGTGCCGATGACACACAACTCGCAACATGGATAGGCTATGCCTATAGTGTATCAAATAGAATAATTCTAGCTTCAAAAATAACAAACTTCGTACTTTTCCCCTCGTAATGATTGTGTAGATTGATGGTAATTAGTCTCTAAGATTCATTAGACATAAACTATTAAAGGTAAAAATATTTTTTCATGTTTAGCTGGCACTTCCAGATAGTAGATTATTGATTTGTGGATAGGGAAAGACAGAAAAGTGTGTGATGTGTCATGAGGTCATAATGTGACTAACTATAACATACCAAATTATTTGATCTTACTGCTTTTTATTGTTCCATTATTAAACATGGGTCTGTACCGTATTTAAAGAAAAATTATAATGGGCAAAATTTTTGAAATCATACTAACCAGCATTGTGCCAAGAAGACTAAGCAGTAGCTCAGTGGCTGGCCACTCCGGTTTGTTGACGGTAGTGAGCAGGTCGTGAACGAAGTTTTCAAACAGAGGCCTGAAGTCCACCTCCTCAGACCGACTGCGGCACTTGTTCAGGAACGACGTCAGAAAAGTACCGCCCACACTGATCGCTGCCTCATACTTGGATATTATTAGAAGATCTTTATCTACATGCTGCAAATAAATACATACATATTTTTTTTAACTTGTTCTATGAAATAACAATGCGTAAAGAATACATAAAACATGCATAAATATTTAGGTATTTACTGTGTGATAATATATTTTATAGTGTGTTAACCAATTGCAAAGGATAAGTTACAGTTCACATATTTAAAGCACTGTTAGACACCTAGAAATGTTTTTTTTATATTCGGTGTTTTTATTTGGCAGCTTTGGCCATAATCTCAAATGACGGATAGTGATGAAGAGGACAACAGTATGGTATGCTCCTTAACCATAGTCGGTTGGCGGCCAGCATATTACAGCATTAAGCATCCCGCTCGGAGGCGAGACGTTAGATCGCATGCGCCAGAACTGCGTATTTAGAGAGACATGTCACTGATATTAATTCTCAGGAGTAGCAAACTACATCACTTACTTTTTTATTTTCACCATCGACATGATCTTTATCTTTGTCTTTGTCTTTGTCTTGAGATTTGCACAATGTTTCCGGTAGCGTTACGACGCACTGCACCAGCTGCAGTACAAGCGCTGTCAACATCTGTATGTGTTGGTCGGAACTTAGCTGGAAAGAGCGTAAGTTGTGCTTGGAACTGGGGATTCGAGCTATCGACGCTAGGATGTCTTCTAATAATAGACGTCTGTGTTGCTCGTATTTTGTAAATATCTGGAAAACATTGCACATTGTAAAATAAATCACGAGTGTTTGTTTTCGGTAGGCCGATAAGTCGCTATCGCTATAGTAAAAGATTAATCATAAAATATACAAAATAAGCTGTTGGGAACGATTACAATAAGTAATTTTTCTGTGAATGTTTATAAACTGTAAAGAACCCCTAATTCATCTCTGCACCTATCTGTATTCAAGTAGGTCGGTGGAATAAATTCCTACCTTCTCATACTTATAATTTATATTAAGTGGTATCTATCAATTGTCAGCCTTAATGTCTAAATTAAAGTTTACAACAGTTTAATCCGTATACTGTCGCTGATGGACATATATGCAAAACCAAAGGAATTGTCAATGCACTGCTGGTTTGGAAGGACAGATCTTTCTGTCCCTCTTTTGAAAGGTCGGTCGTAGCACTCTGGGAATAGGTTAAATGGACTTTCGTCAGATATGTTTTAATATAAGTAGTATTGGCGCAAAATATAACGTACAGTGGTGACGAGCTTGAGCGCAGAGAGCTGGAGCTCGCTGATGTTCTCGACGAAGAAGGGCGACACACCGACGGTGGAGGCGTGCAGCACGGTGGTGTCGGTGAGGTGGTGCGCGGCGAACAGCTCGGCCAGCAGCGTGACACACTCGTGCACGTGCGTGTACAGCTCGCGCACGGCGCGCGACGAGCTGCCGCCGCCACAACGCCGCGTGGCGTGCGACGCAGCGCCGCCGCGCCGCTTGCGCCCGTCCACTGCTCATACCGAGACGACTGTTACTGTACTTCACTACATTTCGTGACCATTCGTTATTTTGCAATAACTAAGGGCACACATTGACGTAACTAACTTGACATTTGACACTATATATCGGTTTTCGTCATGAAATTAAAATTGGATGCAGCTTTATTAATGTGCAAATCACACATTTTTCATAATATGTATATACTTTTCTAAGGTTACATGCTAACATCGATTACATTAGCGACTATATCCAACTAACCAGTAAATATGTAACTGGTTTATATTTTATTCTTCTTATTAAAATATGTATTAATGTAACTAATGAAGGCTTATTAATTACGTTTAACTATTTTTTTCGGTAAACATAATAAACAAATTGCTATTTAGGAAATAATACCGAATCTTACCTTTTTTTTTCGACGTTGTTTGAATACTATATACAGGATCGTAGACGCAGTAAATCGTGTTGTTTAATTGGAATTTAATAAACATAATAACTCTATCGATAACATCCTCTAAAAATATGCGCTTCGGCATGCTGGGGGAAGTCATTATGTATAGGGAAGTGAGACTGGCGTCGGACGCGCACATAACCCGTTCTAGCGCCGATTCCATCCATATTTGTCGCATTTCTTCACTATCCTCCTACAAGTTTAATCGATCGATTAATAGATTTTAGGAATACATTAGTGCTTTACTTATTTAACAGATAGTATACTTACAGGGTCGCTTACTAATGACATCTTCTCGGCAGCTCTAATGTTTTTTTCCAATATGTTTAGTAGTCGCACTAATCGATCAGCCGGTATAGCTTCCATAGCACCAAGATTCTTTAATTTCGCCGCTTCTGAACACAGCTCCTGAAGTTGATAACGCGGTAACAACAATTCTTCTGGTATATCTGTACCCTCTGTAAGTAAATTCATATAATAAATATGGAATCTTCGAAAATCCTAATAATTCACGTTTTGTGTTTTCACTTACCCATTTCGTCGGTTATTAGAATGTCATCATCGATGGTTTCGAAAACCGCTTCGATTAATTTATTAAACCGCTGATACGTATTTGTCTCCATCAGTTCATCGACTGACAACATTTCCAGTACTGGAACTAATCTTCGTTCCACTTTACGTAGTTTAGGTCGAACTATAAGTAAAAAAAAATTATATTATTATTTATATAATACAATATTGTGATCACCGTTAATTATCTTCAAAAACAATTACTGGCTTCGTCAGTGTTCTACGTTCGTATAATGCATAATTAGAACCCATCCGTTATTTTGGGTAAAAGACATGTTAATGTTCAACATTTCTATATCCTTGTTGGGTGACAATAGAATGTTTAAGATATTAATAATTAAATACTAGCAGAAGGAAACAAATATACTATTTGTTGAACTCTTCCGAATGTAACACAAATGGATTAATTAATAATTATTTAATATGTTGTCAGTTCTAATATGATAACAATGATTGGAGATTAAAAAAAAAACAAGAAAAATTCTAGCTACATCATATCTCATATACAACAAGTTTCACTTCTATGTCATTAACTCAACAATTTCAAGAAACATAATAGCAAAACAACAGGAAGTATATAACACGAACAGACTGTAGCCACAATATGATTGGATACGTTCAAGCTAAAACTACATGAGTAGCACTATACCAAACATCTCATGTTGACTTTTAATAATATTTTGTTACAGATGTGCATGTGGGGTAAAAAACCTTATAGCAGATGAATAAATTAATGATAATGACATCTAGAGACAATTCACAGACCACCAACTGAACCATCGGACGAGACAAAGCCAAAATTATGACAGTGTGTAAATATAAACAGATATACATGTACATATGTAGATCTAAACACAGGCTTATACGACACACAATGAACACTTGTACTTGTCATGCAAATATTTTAACTCTGGCTCAGGGGTTAAAGTAACTCGCAACTTGAACACCAGACAAGACAGATTGCTTTTTGGTATTTTTGTAATTAAAAAAAAATATATTCACCAATTGCTGCTTCAGCCTCCTCCTTTTTGCTCGCTTCCTCGTGTTTTCTTTTTACTGCTTCCCAATTTTTTTCTCTAGCTATATCTATTGCTTCTCTTTCTTTATCTATTGTTGGTGTGGAATTACTTGATTTTGCTTTTAACGGCATATTGTCGTCAGAATCAGATTCCACTGCACTATTTTTTCTAGTTCTATCGTCGGAATTGAACTCATGTTTCTTTAGTAACCCTTCCTGTTAATAATAATAGAAATCATGAAATTTATTCGTTGCACAAAACATCTATTTTTGAATCACAAATAGAGAAATGGTAACTTACAGAAAGACGTCCAATTTTCACTACAGGATATCTATTATTCATAATATTGCTAGTCTTATCAGGTTTCTCTTGTGTGTTTTGAGTAGCCGGCAGCTGTGCGTACGGTGCGCCCATCGACGGCTGAGGCACTTGAGGTTCATGGCGCAATGGAGAGGGCGCCACACTTGCTTGAGCTGGTGATTGACCTGTCACCACATTACCATCTAAGAACAATTTAAAATTACTCTTATCCTGTCACAGTAAGCACAATAAAAGATATTTCGAGTTCTCATGTTTTTACCTTGTTCAAATGTTTTATCTTGTGACTGCATCAGTAACCTTTGCCGGTCAGTCATATTTCTCGGTGACATGGACAGTGGGTCTTTGTCATCACTGATATTAGTATCATAACTCCTATTGTCTTGCATGAGACTATTATAGAACCCTCCATTTTGAGTGTTGGAACATGAGGAATTCGAGAGTGGGCTAGTGTAAATATTTGATTGGTTCATAGTGTTCCAAGGTGGAGAGATATTATTTTGGGCAGTAATATTCACTTGGCTTCCAGGTCTAGCTTGGGAAGGTGGTGAACCCATATTAACATGTGGTGACGATTGACACGGGGTGGTCAGTAGGTGTTGGCTTGGAATGGGTGCTGAATGTACTGCTGTTCCATGTGATGAGGGACTGGAGTTAACAGTGTTATGTGATGTATAGTTGTATGTTGATGGTGACATTCCATTGAACTTAGATGTGTTAACATGGTTTCCCCAATGGTTTTTTTGTTGCTGATCAAAAACATTAGGGTTTACATGCAATATTGCTTTCAATAATTCTGGTGTAGTCTGTTCAGGATCTGGACTAACTGCACTCGGGATACTTTCTTCCTTTAAGTCTCTGCAATACAAATTTCAGTTTAATAAATAAATTGTTAGAGATTGGATTATTATCAAGGGCTCTAATAAGAAATTATAATTTCAGTGCCCAGATAATTATCCGGCTTGAGGTGTTGTGAGGTATCTGCAGCCAGTATAGTTAATGTGTGCAATATCTGTTTCAGTATGTACTAATTTCACTATTTGATTAAAAGTTTAGCATGTTTTAGATGGTAGCAATTTGGTTACACAAAACGCTATGTAGCAAAGTGATAATCTAAATGTTTTTGATGTTTTCAATCAACCTTAAAATTAGAAAAGCTTAAAAATCAGTTATACTTCTATAAAATTATTTACGAACTATGTAAAAAAAATCCAGATATGATCGATAACCTGAACTGATTTGAAAGTCTTGAATTTTCTATGTGATTATTTTTAAATAATTGTGATAATTGACATACATGAAATGTTATTAAAATATCACCTCATATCACCTCAATTTCTATCATGTCATTGGCAATTAAAGTTATGTACTTAACAGCAAATGATCACTTTGTAAGGAGTTGGCTATCAATAAAATGTTTTTACGTCAGTATTACAAATACCACTATACCGGCTTTATTTATGTATAGACAAGCAAGGTAAAGCTAATGTGTCTATATCATTCAGTATTGAAAGATTGTCTCTTTCTTTTTCAATCCAGTAGCTTTGCTTTGGTGCTATATTTTCAGTTTTTATTAAATGAAATGTATTTTCCTACATTTCATCTTGTCAAAATACATGTCCAATTGTACTTACATGTGTTGAACTGAAGTTTGCATAAGAGACTGTAATAACAAAGTAACAAGGTTGTCGTCTCGGGTTGCAAGAAGTATTGCTGCTTCTTCGGCCACTCGTGGATGAAACAGTTGGGACTTGTTGTTCAAAGTTGAAGGCAAAGGTGTTGGAAGAGGTAACACAGGCAATACTAGAAGGAAAATGGCATTTTTTGTGAAATGGGCCATAATGTTACCTGTAAATTTTTCTTGGAGGAATACAAGAAATTCTTTTCGTTTTTGGTCATAAAAGTAGCAAACAAAATAAACATGTCAACCAACTGATGTCTAAGTGGATGTACCGACTTCATTACAGCAAGCATTGTTCCTTGCAACACAAACAAGCAGTGGTCACATAAGAACACAAGAATCCCTGCAGATTGGTCAAATTTTACCGGTAAATAGTGTTTGGGAAGCTATTATGGTTCCTGTTAACACTGTGTGAATTATAGTTTCTAGATTTCTATAGCCAGCCATAAGTAATATTTATATTCCCTAGACAGTTGGAACTCAATTGTGATATGAGTACCAACTTTAAACTTCAGATTCTGAGCAACATGGTCTTGTATTCTGGTTATGTCCTAAGTAAGTAAGTAATAAAAGATATCTAATATGCTGCAGTAATGGCTTAATACTCACTGAAAATATTTCAGTTAACATTGCCTACATGCGCTTATATATTTTCAAAGTACAATACCTATTAAGTTAATTTTTCCGCTTGGTTTGAGACAGCTACGATACTCAGTATGGTCTTGAGTTGATGATATGTTGTCATTCGTTTTACTATTCCCCTGGACACTTGTTTACCATTGGATAACATTGAACACACAGTGACTCATTTTTGAGAACAAAATCAGTTGACAGGATTTATGATAATACATCCTTGACCCTTGCAAACTCATAGTAATTATTTGCAAATGTCAGCAGACTAAGCCCTAAAACCCTCTTGCTATGAGAGGAGACTTGTGATCATCACTGGTCCAATAAAAGAGTTGACTGAGAGATGCTCAGCAGCCCTCATATGTTTGGCTCATATCAAGTAGAGCAATAAGTAGCTTTGTATGCCTGTTTGGAAATGAGATATGTTACACAAAACTTGCACCTAGCTGCAAGTCTACCCATTTATAATAATTGCACTATATTGGTATTGATTAATATAAATTAATGCTATAATAAGGAGAATACATAGTCAGTGGTCCAACATAAATCTAAACTAAATATTTACATAAAACGAAGTCAATGAAAAAAAAATGAAGCAAGAATAAACTCCCCAGATATGAAAACAATATATTTGTATAATGGAACACTTTTAGATATCCTCTAAAAACTGAATTGGTGACTTTTTATTGTTTGTTTGCTTTTTTATGTAATCTTATTGTAAGTATTACAAAACTAAGGTTAATCAATTTTGTTCGTAATTTTTTCTTTATTCATTCACTCAAGTTCATTATGTTACACACATATCAAAAATTATATGAAAAATCATAAATATGCAAGTTGATACTTATAGGTGATCTGTTATAATATGTTCATATAAATATGCCCTATCAGTTTTTATTACACTTCAGGGCACTTTGTAATTTGTTATTTATATTGGTATTCGATGTTTTTATTATAAGAGAAGGTTTGTGGTTCCACATTATGAATGTTCCACTTATTAGCCACATTTTTCTGTACTTAGGTTATTCTGAATTGTAAATGTTAGTCCATAATAACTGATTTGAATGAAGAAAACGAATATCTACTAGTAAAAGTATTGGCACATTTTGCTATAAACATGGGGACCATTTGAGGTGTAAATTACTCACAGTCTGTCAGACTAGCCACTCCAGCTAATGTTGTGATGGGGACACTGGGAATATCCCTCTCGTTCATCTTGACCGTAATTTTGAGTTATTTTTCCAGGTTTAGCAATTGTATCCTAAAAATTAAAAAGAAAGTCTCGACTGTTGTACTGTAACACACACCATTAACAGTTGTTTGCGTAGTCGCTGATCGCATTATCATTTTACTTTCCTTATACGCAACACTAGGCACAAGAAGTTTCACACTTATCAGGTGGCAGTTTATCACAATATATGCATTCCACGAAAATAATTAAATAATCCAAAGATTGTTGTGAAAATAGGGCAGCCGTCAATTTGATGCTTTGTTGTGCGTTGTGCATCAAAACGAAGGTCAGCGCATCGTACGACACTCCCAGCCAAAACTGGGAAAAGTTGTTTGAGCAATTCTAAACTATATTCCGTTATGATATATTCATAAATACTCACAGAAACATTATGTTTAACTATTTATATCCAGGACAAATCAAACATAATCCTAACATTTAGATAATCAAGGAATTGTGACTTAGTGTTGCCCACATAGTTACTTTAACTTTTTTTTATTATAGTCGTTTACATTACTACACATTTTGGCATTTAGTCATACAGCCATTTATTGCTTTATTCAATCATAAAGAAATATTTCGTTTTATTAAATATTGTCTGTTTGCAATGATAATATTTGAAAATAATGAGCTAAAGACTATCCCGATTCAGTGTTTTGTATTACAGTCACGGTTTTGTATTTATTTTAAAATCTTACATGTGTGTGTAATTTGTCATATGATAATTTAGTAATAATAGTTA
>DWDX01000713.1:0-23531 GCA_018245675.1 Agara michaeli | reverse complement strand
CCCCTAAGGGGTAGGCAGAGGAGTGTAGTACACCCCCACATTTCACCAGTTACGTTTAAGTCCCATAATGGAATAGGAACTTGAATTTTAATGTCTCCTAAATATTCTTAACATTAAAAGTGTAAGAAAATTTAAAAAAGCTTGTTTCGCTTAAAATCACAATTGCGAGTTAATGATTTTCAAATATGTAAAGTACCCCCAAAACCCTTAATGGACAGGGTAAAAGAATTCTTAGCTATATTGCTTAATGGACATCATTTTAAGGCATTACCGCTTATAAATCCGATTACTCGACGGTTATAGCGCCGACAGGCATAATATACTATGCAAGGATCTTTCAAGGTAAGCTCTCGTTTCTGTTAACGAAGTTTTAAAACCTTTTAACATTTATATCTAGAAATCTTTGAACCCTAAACTGAGCGTACTTTTATTTCTAATACATTTTAACCAAAAATAATTATTTCGCAGAGTGGTCACTTTCAAATAATTCCATTTTATTAAATGCTAATGATAAAACATATCTGAAGACTTATATGTATATATCCCGACTGCATGTTGGAAGTACATTTTAAATTTAACAATGAGCCAAAAATCTTTAATTTCAATTAATACTTAAAATAACGTTATCTACAATATTTTTTTAAATTAAATATTACCTTAAAACAATATTTAAGTTACTGATAATTAAAATAGATCTATAATAAAATTTGTCCGCTATGTTGAAACCGAACTCAGCATTCTTATGGTTTCAATAAAATAAAAGCCACATTGCATATAAAAATGGTAAAATTGTTACGAATGTGTAGTTTTGTATATTTTAATTGAGATTGTATTTTAGAGAGTTGTTACTGCATCATAATCCGATAAAATATCATAATAGGTATTACAATCTACTTTTAAATCATAATAGGATGCTCTACACACGGCGAATATTTTATAAGCCCTACATTAACGATATGAAAAACCAATTTGATAATCTGGTTGATAATAATCGGTTGCCACCTGTTAATATATGTAATATGTTTGGTTTATTTCTAAGGAGGCTACATCTTTTTATGAATTAATAAATTGAAATATGAATTGTGAAATTTTTGAAAATATTTGCATAGGTAGAACATAAAAGTGCCACGAGAAACTGACAGTGACTAAAAAGTTACAGGACGTATTTAGCTTAAAAATAGTCAAAAAGGTTATTTACAAACATAATTTAAATCTTAATCGTACAGCTGATAAATCTAGATATTATACATACTCTGTATATAATACATAAATAAAGCTTTAGTTAGCCGTAAATAAATATTGAAGTGTGATTGCAAATAAAGTCGTATTTAATAGAAAAGGTTCTTTTCAGAGCGCGCGAGACGGCGAGAGGCGACTAAGCGACCGCGCGCAATTATCGCGCTAATTAAATTTACGCCGCGTTATTACTAATTTATTCGATAACAACAGTTCTCCGCTAAACCGATGACAGCGCTAAAATGCTTGTTAATCGACTTTTTTATTTTTATTTTATATTATTCTAACAAAATATTGTTTTCGACTCATCCGCAATGTATTAAACGGAAAGTCTTTTCGATTATGCCAATTATTAGTTTCCAACGTTTCCAATAATTGAATTTCGGTAATCATATCGGCTTACTTGGTTTTCGATCTCATATAATAATTCCATTTAAATGCAGCTTTCATCATTTGTTACGTTTCACTTGAAAGCTGCAGATCTACATTTACTAAACTGTAATGTAAAAGCTAATAAAAGCTAGAAACTCGTTTAGTTCGGTATACGTAAAACTGTATAATATTTCGGGACCGAGTTCGGGGGCAGAGGGTTAGTGTAATATTGAAAAATATAAAATTGGCCATTTACGTTGTACATTTTTATGCACCTCGCGACAAACTCGGCGGCTTTAATTGGCGATGGTGTGCAACCGCAGGCGTCAGGCCGTCCGCCGATTGCCGCTAACGAATCGCTCTATAAGTGTTTTGTTTAGACGCCTCCATGCGAACCGCGCGCACTGAAAACGAGAGCAATTGCTATTTTATAAAAAAAAATGTTCACATAACAACGTCGATAAGCAATAGACGCAATATTTGGAAATACCAAATCTAATAACACTAATACATCACTTAAATTTTATCAATATAAGTACATATTACACAATAATCGATAAGGTCCTATAACAAGAGCGCAGCACGCTTATTAGCTACATTTTAATAATCTACTCCAAATTTTTAATTATTAATATGTCTCCGAGAACTCCGAAGAGAAAAGTCCTATACAAAAGATATTGTGTAGGTACAGCTAACCTAAATCCATGAGAGTACTGGAAATCTCGGCATTAATCGAATTTCAACCCTTGGTAGTTGTTCAAGTATGGTTCACAATAGGAACGCTTCGGATTACTGTTGAGACTTGCAACTCGATTACTCGATACACGATATCGACTCAAAATGTCTACGAGTGACTGCAGGATGTCAAGAGGATACGAGGGAGAATGAAGGATCAGTTCAATACATCGCAGCCGCTCCTCGTATAGCTAAAGCACTCAATTCATTTTGGAATAGTTGACATAGACTAAGCGGAATCGACATTCTTCATTCAGTTAGGTTCTTTACAACGTTTCTTTATGTATTTCTAATACAAAATTGAATTTTAAACCATCCTTCTTCACATGTTGAGTTAAATCTGTTTAAAAAGAATCTCTTGGAGATTATAGCGGATTAGCTTAACAACCGCCTCTAGTCTGACCTAGTGCATTGACTTTAGCAGTTCTTTTGTTATAGAAGACAGTTATGCATGTAGTGTAGATGGTAACCGCAGATTCTTCATCTTAAAGTAGGCCCAAAATTACCTTCCTAATCGAAATCAATCACGGACGCTACATTAGAACCAACCTGAAACTTAAATCGGACTTTGCTTTAATACAAATAGATGTAGAATAGGAGCTTCGAAGGGGAGCAGATCATATCAACTTAAAATATAGACTAATTGTAACCGAAGCTATAGCTCTCTAAAGCACGACTGCGTTTTCCAGAATGCCTAAAATGTTCTACGCTTTAGTGATGAGTGCATCTGACTTACCGCTCACTAATACGGCTGGAGTTAGCCGTTCCGGTGGTGTGATGATCGATCGGAGGCTTAAACTAAGCCGATCCGCACAACAGCGGACGGATGACTGTTTAATGGCACAGCAGCGAGTCTTACTGCGCTTCACTGAACACGACACCCTTGTTCTAGTTTGCATCAAGCTGCCCAACACGTGTCAAACCGATACCAATACCATACAAGAAGTTGAAGTTCACGTCAAATAATATTCAGTTACCCATTCTGATAGCTGTTTGTGTTTCCATCACAATATACAGTGAGATTGAATGGAGTTATTTTTTCTAAAATAAAACTGGCAATAGTTACTCCTTATAACATCAGCTATATGGCAGTGAAAGTCTCGTCAAATTCGATCCAATCGTTTCGGCAGCTAGCTAGAAAAAATAGACAGACGGACAAAATTGCAGAAATTTAAAAAATCCGTTTTTGTTGAAAGTATCATATTATGTATTTTAATAATAAACACCATATGATGGTGACGATGATGAGTATAGTAACACAAATATGATATTATAACATTTGCCTTTGACTGGCCTAGCGGTCTTGTGGTGGGTGAACCTGACCTAGAAGAAATATTTTCGTAAAGAACACAAGTGACTGTCCTGTCTAAGTATTAAAATTTTAAATAAAACTTCAGTAACCTATAGTCGTCTAAAACAAAATTAATATCATATAAAATCTTGAAAAACATGTACACCGGTAAACTTAGCGGCTGAGTGTTATTAGGTATAGCATGTTTGTTTTTCGAATAGCACGCATCTCATACGGAGTCAAATGTGTTAGTTTATTAAACGTCACTAACATACGGCCCAGAAATAATATTACAGCTTACGGAAAATTGGAATGAACCCGCTTGCAGCGACTGCCGCTGAAGTAGGCTGACGTCACTGTCTCGGGTTGATCTTATATTAAACTGTTATTATTGTTTTTCCGTACGGTTCGTAGAAGGATTGAGCCGATAATAGCACTTATTTTTTTCATATTCTTTTATTATCATTTAAGCAATGTATGAACTATGTTTTGCGTGTGTGTTTTGAAAATATAATCAGTTTTTTTTTGTTATTACACACTGTATAGCTATGTATTAAAAATTTGTCTCGTAGTTTGAGAATGTCGTAATATCTTTCCTGAGATATTTAACCATAACAGATACAAATCTGGTAACATTGTTTTTTGAATACATTTTAGAACGAAATGTAGATTCACATCAGAGAGCATGGAAATACATATTATTTTTGGTGAAATAAAATTACAAACAACCATTAAAATAGATTGGACGTGGACGTTAAAATTTACTGGTAGCTATTTAAAAAATCATCTGTACACGACATTGCACTCCTGCCTCATGCATTCCTTATCGACATTACCTACAGAGCCACTGGCAGCAGACCGAGGGAGTGGAGAGGGTTTTTTTTTAATGTAATTTCCAAAAAATACTATTCAAAACCCTTACTCATACTTTCTTACATATTTATTAAGGATAATGAACAAGACAAACACTTCAATGAGACACATAATGTTAAAACTACATATATTTTGCTTTAATTATGGTAGGTATACTTTAATTTATTATTTAAACAATAATCATTTCACATTAAATTGAACTAAAAAATTCCAAAACACAGACGTTTCCAATAAAATATATGGTAGAATAAAGTACATAGTCAACTCAGATGCATAAAATGAAAGACAATTAAAACTATAATAACAGTACTCTACTATTTTCTGGCTCGAAGGCGACGATGATCTAAAAGAAGGTGAATAGGTAATATGATCTGCGAATTAATTTAAACTGTAGATAAATACCTAATGCAATCCTCGATTTAATTCATGTTATCTGCGAAGCATGATTAATGTGATATTTTTTACATTAATCCGCCCTTTATCGTATTAAATTTATTACAATCAGATAATTATATTCAATCACAACATATAAAAGGTTTACTTTTCGTACGCATATTGGTTACCGAATCGTCTCCCGGTATGAAGTCCGTATTAATTCTCGTGGCTTTAGCCACTGTGGCGGCTGCTGAAGATGTTCCAGTCACAGATGCCATCTATGAATTCAACACGGCGTACAATTACATGGAACGATACGGTATTCCGAGAGCAGAGCAGCTTCAAAAGGCCGAAGAAGAATACCTAAATCGCCAGTCGAGGATTGTCGGTGGCGTGCCCGCTGGTCTAGGACAATACCCCTTCCAGGCGAGTTTAAGAACTAAGAAGAGTTTAAGAAAAGACAATTAACATACATTACAATCTTTCAGCGATCGAGTATTCTAATGTAAATCCGTGATTTTTCAGGCTGGTTTAATTTCCGACATAGTGGGCATAACTGGTAGAGGAATATGTGGTGGTTCCCTCATCAGTGCTAACAGAGTGTTGACTGCTGCGCACTGCTGGTTTGACGGTATCCACCAGGCGTGGAGATTCACTGTAGTTCTCGGCTCGGTCTTACTGTTCAGCGGCGGTACCCGGATCCAGACTAGCGCTATCATCATGCATCCCAACTGGAACCCACTTTTGATCCGTAATGATGTTGGTGTCATCTATCTCCCGAACGCTGTTTCAACATCAGGTCAGTTCTCTATAAGATCCATTACAGTATGCTTTTTCTCGTTTAGTAATAACTATGCCCATTCTCTGTAAAATTTAGATAAATAAATGTTTTTTTTTTATTCTGTGCTATTGATGCCTTTTTTAATTAAAACATTTGAGCATGTACGCTATATTTAGAATATAAGTCTCCTTAAACCCCTGTGCAGGAACCATTGCTCCTATTGCCTTGCCTTCTGGAGCCGAAGTAAACGACAATTTTGCCGGCTCTACCGCTATCGCCTCTGGCTTCGGTATTACAAGTGACGGTGAGTAGAGACAGACCTTTCTCTTTGGAAATGTAATCTGCATTCATTGTTTGTCCTATATGTCACTCCTGTTGAAATTCAACACGATTTTAATACAGTATTTTTCTGCAGAACTAGTATAAATCTTTAATTAATTAAAAATTATGTGCACCTAGAACAATGTGAAAATTTTAGTAGCAGTAATTTTTCTTATCAATGTTTTTAAAACTTTTCAAAAGCTCTAGGGCAACTGAAATGTCCCGAAAGAGCTGTTATGTGGGGAACGTAAAAATTATTTCTAATACGCATACCGATATTCCGATTGTATTAATTTTCAGGTGCAGAAATTTCATCCGGCCAATATCTGAGCCACGTGAGTCTGAATGTGATTACAAACAGCGCTTGCTCCATCGCCTTGCCAATCTTCGTCCAGCCTTCAAATATTTGCACCAGTGGACTCGGCGGCACGAGCACTTGCAGCGGCGACTCTGGTGGTCCCCTCATCGTTACTAGGAACAACAGACCTATCTTGGTATGTAATCATATTTTACATTTTTAAAATACAAAGCCCTTAATCCAACAAGTATAGGTAGGTACATTTAATATTCATAGACTGGCGTTTTTCATAGGCTTCTTTTCTTCATTTATACAATTACAATAATACTAATAAATATTCAAATACTACTAATCTTTACATAGACACGTAGATCATGTTTCCTTGAGTAATAAGAAATATGACGTAACTTATATGTTATACTTAAATTTTAATATTATTTTACAGATCGGTGTGACGTCATTCGGGTCTGGCCTCGGCTGTCAGCTTGGTTTCCCTGCTGCGTTCGCCAGAGTCACTTCTTTCCTTGGCTTTATTAACCAACACATCTAAATATAAAAACAAATTGAAATAAATTTGTAATTTTGCTAAAAAATATATAGTTTTAATAATCGTTATATTTTTATATCTTTTTTAGTTTACCACTCTGTTCATCTTGAAACTTAATTATTACTCTAACAACATATTTATGGATATTCTTTTAATTCAATATGTGCACCTACCTTACACCTACCTTATTCTTAGGTTATAGGTCTTAATACACTTTAAGATTTTTCCCGCAATACCAACGGCGTTGGCTTGGAGAACTTCTGCACCTAAAACGACTTTTTCAACGATCGGTATACAGCTATGGATCCGCCGTCTCTTCGTTTATGATGGAGGTTAGAGGACAATATCAAATTCTCTCTCTCTAAAGGTCGCTCTCGAATATTCTCTTACTTTAGACCACAAGCAAAAAGTTATAAGTACAGTACATTATTTGATATAAGTATGTAGAATACACAGCCCTACTTCATACATTTGCTGCACCGTGTTCTACCATAGTTACTATATAATAATATATACTTATACATATGGTAATCAGTTCCTATCACACATACTATCCAAAATTTTAGACGCGTTGTAGTCCAACTACCTCTACCATCGACATAGTGGCGAGACCGACAGCGGCATAGCAATCGCGAGATCTGCAAAGACAATCACATTAACACAGGAAAGTAAATGACATTGCATAGGAGCCATCCAAGGCTTAAACTGTGCACACACTGAACACAGTACATGAGTAATTTATATCTCGAGTGAACAGCCCACAAGTGCAAGGTGTATCTTTCGGAAGCCCCATAAATTTAGCCAAGGTTGAGAAGTACTTTATGAATGAATGAAGGAATGAATTATGAAATTTTTGGGACTCCATAAAGCCCATTTATGGTAAAATGTTGAGTACGCCATATGTAAAGATTCCACCACGATTTTGTGCCACTATCTGTTCCGAACAGGCTTCGAATCAAAATGTGATATTTATCTACAGTTAACGCTTGAATTTAAAATTCAAACTGATAACATATTGAGCCCCACTCCATTCGAGATAGAAATCTCTAGACGTTAACAAAAATATCAAATGCACAAATCGCAGCCGCTATAATTATTTTCAATCTTTCTAATACAAGAGTTACACCAAACAGTACAACAGGTACAGAATAATATACCTAACAGTTACAGGATAGTAAACCAGTTACTAAATATTATTAGCGTAGGCGCGCATTACTTATATTTCGCCGCAAGATGAATAAACGCTGCAGCATTAGAAATTGTAATGTATTTTGTTTGTAAAACAAAATGGTGCTACCGGCTACCGCTGTACGAGTACTTAACGAAGAAATAAATAATCTCACATAAGTTCAAGTCAAATTTTAAAAGTACTGATTTCTTCATTAAACAATAGAATTCCTCAACGGCTAATATCAATTATTAAAACATTTTTTTTCGGCGCAAACACCAGATTGTTTAAAATGAAAAAATAACAACTTAATAATTCCTGTAAAGATTGTCTAAAGATGTACTTATGTGACATATGTGATCCATAAAAATAGATATTTTATTTAAAAATTCTACTTATTTTCATGTCATAAAAAAATATAACAGATAAGAGTAATTCATGTTTATCATTCTTATCATAATTAACACATTACAGCACAAGTATTATCGGGAGTCAGAGCATATATAAATTAAAAAGCACGAAAAGTAGTCAAACACGCCATAATGACCAAGTTAGTAGGAATTGTGTTGGTTATTTTAGCCAATTCCGTTTATGCGGAAAACGTGTTTGATCCTGATTACACAGATCATACGGCCTATGGCTATCTAGAAAGAGTTGGCATTCCCTTAGCGGAGAGAATTCGCAAAGCAGAAGAGAACTACTTAAACAATCCATCGAGAATTGTTGGAGGTGTGCCCGCTGCTCTTGGACAATATCCATATCAAGTTAGAGCAATTTTGTAGAAAAATATTACTTTTAATACCTATTAATATTATATTAAACACAGGTTTCCTAAAAAGATGCCATGTTCTGGTTTTGCAGTGTATAACACCCATTATCATCTTTTTTTTTACTTAAAATGTGTAACTTTTAGGCTGGTCTTATATCCGACATTGTTGGCATAACCGGTAGAGGCGTGTGCGGTGGGACGCTTATTACCACCACGAGGGTACTGACAGCTGCTCACTGTTGGTTCGATGGACGCCTTCAAGCTTGGAGATTCACTGTCGTCCTTGGGTCTACTTTTTTGTTCAGTGGTGGAAACAGGATTGAGACAAGTGTTGTTTCTGTGCATAGCAACTTTATCGCGCTCCTAGCCCGTAATGACGTTGCAGTCATCTATCTACCGAATGCAGTTGCTACCTCAGGTGAGATTGAGATCCACTCATGAACTCTGTGATCTTTCTAATTTACTATAGGGTGTAGCGCGCATCTTATTAAATTGATACTATTCAGTATTTGTTGAAGACAGGTGAGAGTCCGTGACGAAAAGCCTCAAATATGACTTTTGTTTCATTTTTTTCAGCTAACATTGCTCCTGTAGGCCTACCTTCAGCATCTTTAGTCAATGAAACCTTTTCCGGTTCCCATGCCGTTATTGCCGGTTTTGGTTTAACAAGAGATAGTAAGTTATATTTCAAAAAGACTTCCGGGCAAAAAATATGATATTATGAATTATGTACGAGTATATATCTGTACGCATGAATGTTTTCTAATTTTACATTATTTTTCAGATGGAACTCTTTCACAGGGTCAATCACTGAGCGTAGTGAGATTGCAAATAATCTCAAACAGGCTATGTTCGATCGCCTTTCCCTTAATAATTCAATCAAGTAACATTTGCACCAGTGGCGCCGGTAACGTTGGACCGTGCCATGGCGACTCGGGGAGTGCCTTGGTAGTTACCAATAACAATAAACCAATCGCGGTATGTAACTATTAATGAACAAATTATTATTATTAACATACAAAGGTTTTTTTTCTTGTTTAAACTGCTAGTTTTAGATTTATGCTTTTTTACATACCATAGAGGAATATGTACTTATAAGTAGATATTATCTAATTTGTCAGTCACCTAATGATCTTTTTTTATCTTATTTATTTTTAGGAGTAATAATGATGAATATATAAATGAACCCCATACAAACAGTATAGCAGTAGGTAATATCATTGTTGTTATCCAAGTTGCATTTCAAGAAGTTGGAATCCAAGTTGCTTCTCATTTTTATGCTTATTATGCATTAATTAAAATATGTTGCAATAAATATTTTTACATCCATTAATCAAAACTAGGATTTTTTACAAGATATTACTTTATTTATTAAGCTACATTTCTAAATAATCCCCATCAGATTAGTATATCAAATCTATTGAAATCGAATCTAAAGACTTTTTAGTTATCTATCTATAAATCTATCTACTGTTATTATCTTTTCCGTTTCAATAATAGATTTCAGTTTGTGATTGCTTTCGAAAATTAATAAAGATATCTTATGTTTTTGATGGTACTGATACATGACTTATTTATTACTTAAACTTCATTACTAATACATTACTACTTTATACAGGTTGGAATCGCATCATTCGTTTCTGCCCAGGGTTGTGCAAGCGGCTTTCCGGCGGGCCACGCGAGAATTACTTCATTCCTTGATTTCATCAACCGAAATTTGTAAATCAAATGTTATAAATAAATGATTCAAATTGCCTCAGTGTTTTAATTAAAAATAAAAATTACACTTAGATAAAATTCTAAAAAATGAACATAACACTTAAACCACAAGCATATTTGGGCGGTCCAATTTCATTCTACATAGATACTCATATTTGGTATTTGTTATAATATAGTTTGTATTTTAAAAAATAAACCTAACTTATAATACACTATTTTGTATTCATATTTGAATACTTATATAAATACCTAAATACATAAATACTTACCGTCACCCCAAGTCCCTAACGGGGTAGGCAGAAAGCACCGAGTGCCAAAATAAATATTTAAATATACTTATATATACAATGTATATACATATATTTCCTAAAGTATTAAATGAAACTTTTTCATTTGATTCCATACATCTCTATATCTAATAACATATGAAGTTGAAGAAGAAATGCAGGCTGAATTTCGTTTTTGTCTAGAGCTAGATTCCTTTGTATTTTATTGAAACCTGCGCCACCTATGCTAAAGGCTCATAACTTTTATAAAATATCTTAGTGCAATCAAAATATTTGACCTTAGATGGGCTCGATTCCGTATGTAAAGCGAATTAAAAGAAATTATGTCTATATCGCACATAACTATTTTTTAACAATTGATGAGAAACTTATTATTCTGAATTCTATTATTTTTGATCTAGTGTTTCTTGAGTATAATACAAAAGATAACTATGTCTTAAAATCATTTTCGAGTAATTTACGTACAACGAAACAGGGGTGACAGTGCGTAATATTTTTGACAGATGAGTTTCTGTGCGCTTGTCTTACTTGTTTGTCAGTAATTGTGATTGTATTAGAATCCTTAGGTATAAAGAAATTGAATTCCTTGAATTTATTATATTTAAAGAATAATTGCACCCGAGCTATGGAAGAAATTGGCATTATATTACCCGAAAAGGTATAGATTTATTTATTTGTGTAATATACGCTTACTATGACGTGACAAATATTGAACTAACTAAATTTCTTTGTAGGATGACCAGATCATCGATTCCAAAGGCCTTGGTTTAACTGGACCTCAAACGTTTGAAGAACTCGAATCGGAGGATTTGTACACAAAATATAAAGTAAGAAGCATGTGCAACACTAAGCGTAATGCTTAATACTCTTTCAATTCATCACAAACTCAGTTGTCACTGTAAGAAGTATTAATCAGATATCAATTATTATAAATTATACCATAACTGGAGAATAGCGTCCCGAGAATTTAGTTTTAATTTATCTTTAATCATAATCTTTGAGATTGCTTAGAGGTTATTGTAGGACAGTTATTGATACAATGTGCTCATATCAATATAGTTTATAATGTACATATTATTTTAGACACCATTATTTATTATAGAAGTTACAACGAATGCTGGAGTTTTTGGAAGTGCAGGAAGAGTATATAAAGGATGAACAGAGAAACCTTAAGAAAGAATATTTACACGCTCAGGAAGAGGTGAAAAGAATACAATCGGTACCTCTAGTGATTGGACAGTTCCTTGAAGCAGTGGATCAAAACACGGGGATAGGTATTACATTTTTACTTATACTGTGGAAAATGTAGATGTTGTAACCAGATTTAAGCAGACTGAAAATTCTAACTCTGATTTCATATATGGACCATAAGCGTACTTTGAATCTTATAATTACATGGGAGAAGCATTCTTGTGAAACAGTTGCTTTTTTTACATTCATATAATAAACAGAATTCTCATTAGCTAGCTAGTTAAACATTAGATTGCTTTTTTTTCCATAATGACATTATGGGTATATTTATAACCATCATAATCATACTCATAGCTACATAACAAAACTCCTTGTTTAGAAGGTACAAAAGAAACAAAACACCTTTAATATTAGCAAGTTACCATTCCAGAATCCTCCTCCAGAATTGAATATCAAGTCTAGACCTCTATAAGTTACAAGTGGCAAATAACACAAATTGATTTAGAATGCTCTAAAATACCGCTATCCTATGTTTAGTTTTAAGTAACATTACATTAACACGTCAGTTTTTTTTTCCAGTTGGCAGCACTACAGGATCCAACTACTATGTGCGAATCTTATCCACAATAGACAGGGAACTGTTGAAGCCATCTGCATCGGTCGCTCTGCATAAGCATTCTAACGCACTTGTGGACGTTCTGCCACCTGAGGCTGATAGCTCCATTTCTATGTTGCAAGCGGGTACAATTAATAATTTTGTTTACTACTTTTTGGGAAATTATTTAATACATAACATTATTGTGACACTTACAAAGAAACTATAATTACAGCAAAGTTTTTAGTAGGCATTAGTAGTAAAAACGAATACTAATCAACACATGTAAAATTACAGTAAGAAAAAAATTAAAATCAACTTAAAAATTAATGTTACTGTAAAAGAAAAAAAATCCATGCCACTCTTGTTTTGATTGTTTGTAACACTAGTGATATGATGTTTTTATATAGATGAGAAGCCAGATGTTCAGTATTCGGATATTGGTGGTATGGACACTCAAAAGCAAGAAATCCGAGAAGCAGTGGAACTACCTCTGACCCATGTAGAGTTGTACAGGCAGATTGGTATTGAACCTCCCAGAGGAGTGCTCATGTATGGCCCACCCGGTTGTGGCAAGACTATGTTGGCAAAAGCTGTTGCTCATCATACAACAGGTAATTAACTTTTTTTTACTGACTGTTATTTTCAGGAACAATACGATATCCAAATATTTAATTTCCACTACTCATTATTTACAGTACTGAATTCAGATAGTTGACTACTCTTATAGCACACTTTACTTGGTGCTTTCTCTCTGCTCTATTATAAAAATGAACTGATGGTATAATAACAGCCTAGAAACTCTTTTCAATCATGGATGTAGTTGATTTTCTCAAATAATGTCAGAAAATAAAAGTAACAAAGCCAAGTGTGATATTATTAAAGAATTGATATGTAATTAATTTAGTTATTATATGTTATAGCCGCCTTCATCCGGGTTGTGGGTTCAGAGTTCGTTCAGAAGTACCTGGGCGAGGGGCCGCGCATGGTGCGCGACGTGTTCCGTCTTGCCAAGGAAAACAGTCCAGCTATCATTTTCATTGATGAAATAGATGCTATTGCTACAAAGAGGTGAGCTTAAAATAATCTGCGAAACATCCAAGACTCTCATCTTATTTGTATATCCCCATCTTACATAAAGCTAAAGTTATTTTTGAGATTGGCCCCAAATGTATTCCTTCCCCTAGTCCCCCATGCTTGCCAGTACAAGTTGGGCATTCAGTTTATTGCACACGTGTATATACTAAAAAAAGCATTTATCTGTTTCAGATTCGATGCCCAAACTGGTGCTGATAGAGAAGTGCAGAGAATTTTGCTTGAACTTCTAAACCAGATGGACGGTTTTGATCAGACCACTAATGTCAAGGTAACAAAAGCCCGTAATTAATATATGTTTAGTAAAACCTTTATTACAACAAAAGTCGAAACTATTTGACGTGCAAGCTTGATAATAAAATTCAAATGTGTATATGTGAATCTCTTATAATGACTTATAGTGGGAAATTTTATTTTTATCAAAATAAAATGTTTATAGGAATTACTGTTTTAAGCAATGAGTTACTTAAATTACAGGTTATCATGGCTACAAATCGTGCAGACACCCTCGATCCAGCTCTTCTCAGGCCTGGGCGTTTGGACCGAAAAATTGAGTTCCCACTTCCAGACAGGTGCGTTCCCTGTCAAAGACATGTTACTTGCAATTTCTTTTCTAGCTGCCTCTTTAGCGTTAATACATCCCGTTTTACCAGTGTTGTGTGCACGTGAAGTTCTTTCCATTCTGGACAGCAACATCTCTTAACGATTAACCCACTTCCAACACTACACTATTCACTATAACTGAAGTGTATGTGTAATGTGAAATATGTTTTATTTGTGCGCTGCCATCGTCAGGCGACAGAAGCGTCTGATCTTCTCGACGATCACGGCGAAAATGAACTTGTCGGAGGAGGTGGACCTGGAGGAGTTCGTGGCCCGACCGGACCGCGTGTCCGGCGCCGACATCAACGCCATCTGCCAGGAAGCGGGCATGCACGCCGTGCGCGAAAACAGGTTGCCTACCTATCTATATATTTATATTTATACAAGTCATATCTCTTCAACTACGAGCTCAGCTTTGCTAATATACGTTAAACAAATTTACGGAATACACTTTTCAAATCATAGATGTTATGTACTCATAGTATCAAACCAGGTAAAAAATTCTATTTCATTCAAATGTCTAGCAATTTCCTAGAGAGACAGTAGGACGACACCCTATTTTACCATGGATACACCGACACCGAAACGATTTCTCCCGCCCGTCAGCAATGCTTACGTTATGATAAATATATGATGTACCCGTTTGTAGGGTAGCGACACACTGAGGCAGTGATGATAGTGAGGCAACAAATTGACAACTTCTGAAACTGAAGTACTTTACCGTCGTAAATCATATAATTATTTATTTCAGATATATTGTTCTGCCCAAGGACTTTGAAAAAGGTTATAAGAACAACATCAAGAAGGATGAAAGTGAATATGAATTTTACAAATAAGTTCTTTTATATTGTCCTTTTGCATACATAGATTCTGCACCATTTAAACTTAATAAATCCGTAGAATATTAAAAAACCTTTGTATTTTTTTTCCTTACACAAAACCTGACTGCTTGATATTATGACTGTCATTTCGTTCGTCAACATCATTATCACCATTCTATCACACCAACATCATCTACTGCTAGATGTACGCCAACCCCAAACAATACTTCCTTTCCACAAAACAGGACCGCATCTCACTCGCAACTATTGAAACAAAAATTAAAACAGTGAGTTACAAAGACAGTTTATCTGTTACAACATCAGTCTGAAAACTTTCAGCACTTGGGGAGTTTTGAATAACCACAAAATAGTTTAGAATCTATATTTAATAACAGTTCTTATTAACAATGTGATATTACAATATATTTGGCATATACCTTAAGAAAATTTATTGAAATAAATTACGATTAATCGATCACTTGATTGAAGTAGATTGTGATGACGATGTCATAAAATAATTAGCTTTATAACGTCCACTAAACTAAAAATAACAAATGAGTTCAACATGCAGACAACAATCATTAGGCTGAATTAAGGCACTTAATATTCTATTCACGTCAAATGAAATTAGTATGATCTCCTAATAATTATTTAGAATCTAATTAGAAAACAATTTTCAATTAATATGCAAGTACAAAATATCATGGGTGAGCTGCTCTACATAGGTACATGCGACGTTGTCTCATGGCTGTTTTTTATTACAGTTTGATATAACTTTGCTCACTATGGTCCGAACAGTATGCCACACTAAGTACCATTAGAAAACTTACCGAAGAAGTCACCTAGAAACTAATGTTATATGATTTAAACCTAAATAAATATCTAGCTTCAGTGATACTGGTCTAGCATAAAGCATAACATTGACCACGAGAAACATACATAACAATGTCATAACATAAAACAAAGACAAGTTTAATAATTAAGTAGTCACGAAAGTTAAAATATTTGTGACGAAACTAAAGTTAACGATAGATATGCATAGTAAAAGGTAATATAATGTTACACGATTATAATATCGTTAGGGGGCTTCGGAATGTACATAGTTTTGGAAGTAATGATATTATATCTAACAGTTCGAAAGAAAAATAACAAAATTACAATATAAGTACGAATGTCAATGTAGAATCACATGATATCTCGAGGTATATTTCCACAGTTTTAGAATTTCAGCCCTACTAAGTGCGTTAATCTTAGTTCTTTCAATAATTATAAAGAGAGCGTGAAATTTTATATATTGTTATCAAAACCGACTTTCAATTGGTCTACTTGAAAACTTGTGTCCACACTTGTAGGTCCACACTACAATGTTCGCTCGATAATTCAATTATCGGACATTCCTTCAAGGGCTTAGAATGGGTAAAGCGAAACAGTATGTCGTGTCAATTGATTAGTATGAAATGTAATTTTATAGATTCGCTAAAATTAAAAAAAAGAAACTAAAAAAATACCGGAAGAATTCTAGAACGGTGAAAACAACCTCGATAAAACACATACATATAGTATAATATAATAAATAATATACCTTCACATAATAAGACATGCAAATAAAATATTCTTGCAAATTGTCCTACACATGTTTAAACGAAAAACTCCCAACCACTGACCGCATGAAGCATCGTTATGAAATTATGAAATACACCAAGTTACTCCCAACTACGATGTTACAAGTAAAGCATTTATAACGACAATAAATAGTGACAAGAAGTAATCCAAAATATCTTTGAACCTTACTCAGTTATAACAACTATGTTTCTTTGCTATTCTGTATAAGATTTTTTTTATCTATTTACATGCCTTTACATTACGTGTATAGATACTTGTATCATTAAACTAAATGGTCTGAGTACAATAATATCGAGGAAACATCAAATGTTTAAATGTAAATACATATTTCAATCCTTTGTATAATACTGATTAATAACAATTTGAATATCTTAGGCACTTTTCCTGGCACGCCAATAGTGATAATGGATGGTTATAATTTAACGATTGTAAACCCAGAAATTATCTTGTCATGAAGGGCTTCAAAAGTCCATTTTGTATATTTTACCTACCGGCTCAAAACAATGATTTAATCACTTTATTCTGCGTAACTAATAAATTGTACTATAGAGTAGTAAATACTAGAACACACCAAATGGACGGGGGATTTTAAATTTTTAACCTACTAATATTATTTACTTCGACATTATTAAATATAATAAAGTACTCAAAGTTATATTTCAACAAATGTGAACTAACAACATTTTCTTGTAGTAAAACAAGGTTAAATATTACAACAATAATAAATGTATGCTCAAAAAAAATAGTACATCTGCAGTTTATTGAATTTTTACTCGATTAATTGAAGTAAGGAATGTTTGAAATAAATAGTATGTATATATAGTGGCAAATGAAGTAGACACATTCAAAGTAGCTCCAACACACTGGGTCCGGTATAAATACATTGTTTAATAATAATAATAATAATAGGTATAGATATTATTATTTTCAAAATATAAAAAGGTTTTTTTTTGTAAATAAGTAATCAACAGTGAAGATTGGTTTTTATCACAACATCAACAATAGCTACCAATTTTTACTTTGTACAACAAAATTCATATAATACCTTATGTCACTGCAGCCTTATTAAGTATCGAGGCAATTAAGTAAAAACCAAATTACAATAATTTCATTTGTTTCTCAAAAAATGTTGATAAAATTCATTTTATCGTTATGTTACTGGTGAACTGGCTTACTCTTATTTTAAAGTTAAAATGCAACTCATTCAGTTGAAATAGCATATCTGAGAAGTCTTGTGAAATCTGGAATAAAAAAAGAGACATTTTCATAAAATGTTAATAACTAACTAGGTGTTTTACCCGTTTAGATTCTGATACCGTAGGAATAGTGAGATAAAAAATGTACTGTGTTAGTAAGCTTATAGAAAATCTGTGTGCCAAATTTCATAAAAGTCCGTCGAGTAGTTTTGACCAGTGGCAGCTACCCTAGACACTGAGTAAACTCGAATTTTGGGTCGTTTTCAACCCTAAATGTTTTCGGAAAAGTGTATTAGATTGAAAACTGTATCTGTTTCATATTTACATTGGGCGTTACTCTTTTAGCGTAGTTAAAAATCTCATTGATGAAATAGAACGATGCAGAATTATTGAATCTCACAGACAGACTCGAACACTCCGTACGAGCCCTGCGGTCGGGGGCGTGGCGATCACTGCGCGTGGTGGTGGTGGGCGTGGTGCGGCTGGTGGTGCGCGGCCGGCATGAGCGGCACGAGCAGCGCGGGCGGGCCGGCGCGCCGCAAGAACGGGTGCAGCAGCAAGCGCGCGGCGGGCTGGCGCTGCGCCGGGTCGCGGACCAGAGCGCACTCTAGGAAAGCGAGCAGGTCGGGCGGGCAGCGCGCCGCGCCGCGCGGCCTCGGCGGCGGCATGTCGCGGATGCGGCGCATGGCCTGGACGAAGAATTTATCGATCATATCTATCCATGATGGCAATACCTCATCTCTCTCATATTAGACTTACTTATGTCGAAAATATAGTTTAACTTTCATTACATTTGACTTTTTAAAATACCACCATTACCAATATTCACATACAAGCAATCAATTTATTATTGTCTCTTGGAAGAATCCAGCTTTCTTGTACAGCCTTCCGAACATGCTTTGGACGTGAAGAGACTTCTTCATATCAAGAAATATGGTACACTTTAGGAGCTGGAAGAATGTCTTGCATGAGAGAATGTGGTCTCAATATTTTGACCGGCAGTGTACTTCTGGCAACATATTAGATGCCTCATTCCTGTATTTCAAAAAAACTATAGGCCACTAACATTCATCTTCATGAATATCCACACTGTCGATATTGCTAAATATAAAAACAACTCAAAATCAAATAATTATCCAAAGGCAAGCATACAAAAAATTGAGTGCAATAATTATTAAAACTAAAATTGTACATTTAATTACCTGTAATGGTGGTTCATTGAAGAAGGGCGGTTCACCATCAACCATTTCTATCAACATGATGCCTAGAGACCACACGTCAACTTCAGGTCCATATGGCAGTCTCGATATAACCTCTGGTGACATCCAATATGGTGTTCCCACCAATGACTTGCGCTTTGGTAGTTCCTGAGATAATATTAAATATATTTATTACTATGGGCGTTCATTTTTTAAATTAATACAAAAGTGATTAGACACTTCAATCGAATAATTTTACCTGAGAGACTTGTGCACAAAAACCAAAATCAGATAGTTTCACACGGCCATCTTCCGTCATGAGAATGGAGTCTGATTTAATGTCTCGGTGTATAACGCCTTGTCCGTGTAGGAATGCCAATGCCTGAAAAGGTTACATCAGTCATATATGTCTCTTTGTTCCAACATATGTGAGAAAATAGTTTTATTCTCATTTAGCAAAAAAATAGCATTTCAATTAAACAATGATATACAATTTTCTATTATGTCCTCCTTTCAAAGGTAGTCTGGAAGAGATCGCTTAATAGCGATAAGACCGCCATATTGTACTTTATAAGTTAATAATATAAGTTGTTAAAATCGCTGTAATTTTTTTTTAAATTTCGGTGCAATAAAAGAAATTAATAAATGAATAAATAATAAATAATAAATACAATAAACAATTAAGCAAATGTGGAAGTGTGGGTGATCCGTTACCTTAAGGCATTGCTTGCACACGGTGGCGATCTGCTCGGGGTCCATGCGCGCGCGCGTCACTATCTGCGTGAGAGAGGCGCCTGCCATGTACTCCATCACGACCCACAGCTCGTCGCCTACCAGATACGTCGCGTGCATCTGCACGATGTTGGGGTGCGGGTAGTCACGCATTATCACCTGCACGCACAATACACACAATACAACTATTAATTACTAGCCAGATATACCCTGCCAATGCCAATAGTTCTGCACTGACATTGAATAATTAATTTAATAGCAAGAACGACATGTTCATTGTACTTATCTGTTGACTTCTATCATAACATTAACTTGCTGAGTTAAGAAATGTCATCACAGAGTGCCAACTAGTATCCTACAGTACATCATTAACAAGCAGCAATACGCTGGATCTGGGCGTCGCAAGAGATCTCAAGTAATTGAGGACTGAGATGACAAAACACACATAATTGACATGATTGGAACGACACTAACCACTTCATTGAAGAGCAGCTCGCGGCGCTGCTGTTTGCGCAGGTTCATCATTTTGACGGCGACGCGTTGACGTGTTCGCACATCCGTAGCGGCGCAGACCACGCCCGTGCTGCCCTCGCCGATCTTGCTGAAGCCTGTCAGTGTCTCCCGTGGATCTCCTTCGCTCACAACGAGACGCAGTGCCGCGCGAAACTGTTCAACAAACAGTGCACATGTATCATGAAATATTTTGTAGCAATAACCATCATTTATGCTTTTGAAGTAGCCCAAAATAATTCATTAAAAGCAAAGACGTAAGTATGATAACGTAACATACAATAAAGAAATAACAGATTAAAAACAATATAATATAGCCAAGTGGACCACTAATCGATTGGCTACTACCCCCTATAAAATGTTATAATCAATATTACCTATAACAACGTTTAAATTGACATCAATGTATATTCCTGAAAACTGAGTTAATATAAGAAAATAAACCAATCTGATACCTGTTCATGTGTAAGCCGTAGTTCATGTTTAGAAGCAGCAAGGGGTAAGTGTGGGGCGCCAGGTGTTATTCCATGTTGTTGGCGAGTGGCCGTATACGCATCACCTGTACCAAAATTATCAATTTATATCACATAGCAACAATAATACTATATACAGGAGAAGCTAATATATAAAATGTTAATGAATTCAAAATTAAAATGAAGGTGCTTTTATTGTAACATTCCCATTCTTATAATTTCTATGTGATGATCATATATTAATAGCTGTTGAATTCAACGGTTGTTCCTTTTATCTAATGAATATAACAATAATGTAAGATTTAAGGAAAATAACAATGAGTACTAAATTTCATACCCATATTCACATTATTTCCATTCAGACCATGCTGAGGCATAAGTGAGATTGTTTGAGGTGGGTGATTATGTTGATAAGGCACATTGGCATTCTGTATGTTCTGGTAAGTGATAGCTGCTTGCTGGTTATCATTTATTTCAGAGACAGACCGGACTGCAGCTTCATGAGCATGCTGTGACCATTCGACTGGTGATTCAGTTAATGGTTTATTCAGGGCATAGTTGCTCTGTTCTCTTCTCAAGCTAGGATATTGCTGTGGAGCTGGAGGTACAGGTGGTGATTCTTCAGGTACGGATGGTGGTATATTTGGCTGATTCCTAAAATCTCTCCTAATTCGTGGAGGACTGGTGCTTCGTAATGAGTTCGATCTTGCAACATTTGATGTTTTAGGCAACACAACTCCATTTTGAACAGGTTGTTGTATTGTGTTTGTTGACACAGGGTGGGGTACTGATACTATCGAAGCCACGGAAGCTGATCTATGATCTCCTCTAACTATAGTCTTTAAGTCCAATATCTCTGTAGGTGTTATTTCAGATGGATCCACTAGAGGTAGTGGCCTATTTGTTGACTTTAATATCTGTAATAAATACACATTCAGCAATGTAACAATTAAAATGGAGAAAATACATAACTATCCAACACAATACGAAAAACAGATAATCATTACTATTGTATACTAATATTGAACAGTTCTTATTGGAAGTTGAAAATCTCTATTTTCTGACTATTGGTATCTCCAAACATGACATAATCTATCTTCTATTAAACAACAAGTGTATCAAAACCCCCTTCTTTCTGTATACATAAAGTCATATACAAGCCATTAAAGAGACAAGCTATTACTACACTAGACTCTAGTGAATTTGATCAATGTGTCCATTAATATTAATAGGATAACTAAGTTAACAGTCAGTAGTTACGCAGAATATTGTCTTACTTGATTATTCCCAACGAGTGAAGCCCACTGCAATGGTAACCCCACAAACTTTCCTTCTCTTTTGTCAAAGCCAGTGTGAACTCTGTGTTCAAAATTACTTGGCGGGGATATAAGAGGCTTCTTCTTTTTCTTCGAGAACATACTGTGAGGTCGCAAGTATCACTGAAAAACAATGGACGTTTAATATATTTGAAGTAACAAAGAATTGGTAGTTTTTAACTTGAACTTTTCAGTTTACGAATTATTACCAATCCACTGCTAAAAAACAACTTGACATTCCCAAAGATGATTCATGACATTCCATCACATCGAAACACCATAAAATACTCCTCATAAATAACAACAAACACTTATGAAGTTTATAACTTTGAAAGAGTATTTTGTAATCACATTCAGTACAAATCGATAAGCAGTTACTTGCATGGCTTAGTAACGAGTTTAATATTCAGTTCACTACTTATCGTAAATATTCAGTAAGTGAAAACACGCTTGCTACGTACCGATATTTGAATATATTAATGGAACTCGAACAAAGAACCGTACGACTCTAATTTCACTTAAAAATTCTTAAATACATCATTATCTGTAGATAACCAGTCACAAATTGTTTAAACGTAAACTATTTCCTCCGAAGGTAAGATTTCACTTTTTCATACATTTAATAACTACCATGAGCTTGTCTGTATATACAAGCAAAAAACATGTCTTTGTTGTCACTTTGAATTAAAAACATCGTTTTATAATACGGTTTAACATTCTTAAGAGTTATGGATATTATTATATAAACCAGTAATCAAATTATTTATTTTATTATGTGTATCGTATTGTGTATCTGTATCGTTGGAATTTGAATGAACATGAATTATAGAGTTATATGCGTAGTACCATAGAGTAATATGTCAACTTTTATATGGTTTAGTGAATCAATGATAATTGTTATACTATTAAATAAATAAAAAATGTACTCCAACAAGGCTATTTATTTCTTGCCCGCTTGTCAGTTACAAAGCTTTATAAAACCTTAGTCTAAACAAAATGTTTGTTGGGCAATGTGTCAGCTTCCTATATTGAACCAAGCGAGTATAACCAATGAGGATGGAAAAAATATACATGTCTTTAACAATTTCTGTTGGAAACTGAACATTGTCATTCTGCATTTTAGACTTTTATATTTTTGGAAAGTTTTTGCAGTTTGCTTGATGTCGACCTTATTTATAGAAAATTACTTGTCACGTTTTAGTAAAATTGTCACAAACAATATTTGATTATTTAACAATAATGACAACTTCCTTGGATTCCCCATCTCACCACTCTCTAAAAATGTATTTTAGTATATTAATAGACATAGATAAGTAATACAAAAAATATATATAATTTATTGATATTAGATTATATATATATATATATATATATATATATACATTTATAAATAAAATATATAAAT
>DWDX01000712.1:0-23532 GCA_018245675.1 Agara michaeli | reverse complement strand
CCTACTGGAAGATATTTCCGTATGGAATAAGTAGTGCCCTTGTACAACTTTTCAATGTCCATATTTCTTTCTCTTTACTGTGTGTAAATAAATAAAATAAAATAAACACACCATTGTGATATTTAATCACTGCGAATACCAATGTTCATCTTTTCACATTGACTCTATCCCTTGTTGCCTTTACGCAATTTAATAACAACTTCTCTTCGGCTGTTCTGGTTAGTTATAAAAGTGGTATTGCTCAAAGAATTCAATTTCACGTTAATGCTTATGATGATTTTAAATCCACAGCTAGTACGAGTATGTGATATATTAAAAGTGACAACTATTATACGTATTATAACATACAATCTTCTTTTAAAAGATGAGTAAATTGTATAATAGATTATACGACTTTTGTATAAAAATTTTTGTTCCTAAATATTTCACGTAAAAGTTTTAAAAAAGTCCGTCAAACAAGTTAGGACGGGCCAAGTAACGATAATAGCATAAGATGAAGCTTCTTAAACGTTCCATAATTAAATCTGTCGTAATATTATTAAACACGTCTACGAATCATCTCCTGCGGCGATGGGGTCCATCGTTAAGGAGGTTCGGCGCGGTGCGCGGCAGAATGGCTAAAGTTTGCAACGAGTCCATTATAAATCAAACGACGCCTTGCAGGCATGTCCTGAGGGACGGAGCGTCGCCCGCCGAGCCTTCGAACTTAAACTTTGCTTCCTTAATGTCTCAACAATTAAGATAAAAAGAAAGAACGGCCTAAATTAAAGGTGGTTAAAAGATAACGAGTTAATAGGCGCCCTCAACTTTAACACTAAAACTTTGAAACACGTGTTTTCAGTGTAAGTAGTCTCTGCTTAATGTTGGCCGCTACCCAAAGTGTTCTGCACTCATATAATTTTGTACCGCACGTTACGTCTACCTATCTACGTAAGTCAAAGCATAATATAAATTGGGTGACAAATTCAAAGCGAAAGCGTTACAGCACAGCAATTTTATAACTTACACTTTGTAGTTTGTTTCTTTTTGGTATTGATGCTCTTTAATGAAAATAGGAAGCGAAGCAAGCTATTATTCATTTGATGTGAGCAACGTCAAGTTCATTCTATGATCATTATGGCTTATAGACTTCTTTATCAAAGTCCACAGATAACTCAGGTTTTCCCTATGATCAGGAAATGAAGTTTTGTCGCCTCCAGAAGATTTTAACTGCATTAATATCTTAACGTGTCTCTGTGTCAATAGACATCTAAAGAAGTGAAGCTACATTAATAAAAGATCTTACAAACGACATTTCAGTCATTCGCGCTTGCTATCAATTTTTGTTGTTGTTATTATTGTTAGATATAATGTGTATGTACAAAATATCTGGGTTCTGCTATTTCTTATTTCATGCAATAATAGGTACTTGTTATTATATATTGTGTCTGAGCGTGCTGTTCAGCATACTGCAATAAGTTATTGATTTCTGTAAATTCCGTACGACTCCAGACAGAACTCGTCTCCGAAAATAATTTGTCCTAAACAGTAGGTAGGTATTTGCGTGCAGGGATGTTCATCGGCACATCATATTTTATACATCTTCTTTTGATTATTTACTAATCTTAAGTCATACGATATCCAAATATAAATGTTTGTTTATTCCGCATTTTAAACCGGTTATAAACGTGGCAAAGTATAAATCACTTAGTATCAAAGCTGACATATGAGAGTAGTTTATAATTAATATCCATTGTGAATCCGGTAAATCTGTATTATAAAACTAGCGAACAGCCGGCAGAGTGCGGTTGTGCCTTAACTCGTTTAGGATCCGCAGACGAATGGAATTAGTTAGCCGGTGCCGCCATTTCAAATATCATATTTGCATCTGCCAGCTTCATTACCCACTTTGCACATTTAGGGCTAGGCTATTTGATTTTAACATTTGACATCATTTGCGTCTTAAATTAAATGTTTGAATGAAATTATGTGGATATTTTGAGGCAAACTTAAATTTGAGTTACATTAACATAGATAGATAACATATAATAGAGGTAATAAAAAATTAAAACCCATGATATTGAAAATTAAGGCATACGACTACAAAATATAATGCTTTTATTATTCATAAATTAAAAAATAGTCTCACTTGTACATAAGTGAAATATATTTTATTACACTAAAGATAACTAATATATTTTAAAAATGATATGAGTTTTCTGTTATACTTGAATACATATATAGTATAGTATACATAATTTTCATATGTATACTTCTTACTGTTATGGGAGTTAATTCACTATTAAACGGGTTCATAATGGTAGTTAACTGTTACAAGGATTAATTTATAAAAATGTATTCTAAGTAGGTTGTGTTCTTTTTTTCCCAGTTTTTAAAGTATATATTTACTTTACCAAATTGCAATCAAATGATTCCAACTAAGACCTCAATCACTATAACGGTGAGACTATCTGAATTACTTTCAATCTTATAATATTAGCACTTATAGATTAATAATTTGTTGATTGATGACAATTTATAAATTTCAATATCTTAATAAAGTTCAATATATTTTTTAAGCAGAAAACTTTTTCTCCTGTTCTATAGTTTTAGAAACACATTACTTGATATTAATTCCATTAAGTTACGCATTTTATCATTTGAATTCCGAATTAACTTGGGACTTTACAAAATATTTCGACCCGACCCGGCCGACCGGCCACGCGATGTGAAACTCCTAAAGTTCAACACTCAAAGCTTATCTCGTAACCGCTTGTAAAATTTTGATTTCTCCTTCATTTTATCTTAATTGTTCAAACAATTAAACAGAACTTTGTAAGATATGCCTTTGTTCAATATTACATTATTACAGCTAAACGGAGATTATTCACACCAGCAGCTTCAGTGTTCGATTGTCTTTCTGAATGTACATATGTACACCTCGATTATATTGTCGTTTTCTTATCTTCATTAAGGATTATTGACACAGCGAAATACATATTTGATCGAAACGTTATAACTAATTTATAATCAAAATATTGTCGCAACGATAAGGCTATGCATCCAGGTGGCGGGAGTCTGAGGCTCGTAATTCAATCAGCGCGGCGCAGACGGACACACCGCCGTGATTAGATTAGACGCCGGCCACAATTACGCAGATCAGCTTTACATTCGCCGCGACGCCACCGCTTTCCTCACTTAGAAACTCGCCTTCGACACTTTCCTTAATAACATCAAATGACTCATTTAGGGTCTTGAAGTTTTTTTTTGCTATGATTTATAAATTGAATAAAGAACCATCGCCCGTAACGGGGAGCTGGTTATGAAATAGAGATTTCAGAAGAAAACTTCTTCGTGCTGGTCTAGTGAAGACTTGTCACGACCTGCAGATTCCTTTTATCCAACCAATCCAATAAAAATCTAAATAAATTTTTTAATATTCTCTCTGGAACATATAAATATGTACCTCATTTTAGTTAATTTTCATGATTTCTTATGGTTACTAAAACTGTAATACGTTTTTATTATCTAAGTAATATCCGACAAATAACTTGTAGCGCTTCTATCTATTACAATAATTGCAAACCCTTCAAATATAGCATATCCAGAGAGTTTTCTAATAAGTGAAACATGTATTTAGATTCCTAACGTCCATACTTCAAAATTAATATCGTTACCTATAACACTACGAGGTCCTTACTCTTGCTATCCCCAGGTTGCGACAAATCAGGTCATCGTCATTAGAGGGGTTACCATCCCATTGCATAATAAAATGGGCGAAGTTTCCTCAAGTCCATTATAAATTAGACAGCGGCTGAGAGCCGTATCACTTAAGATAGGTAAGATGTGACCCGGCACGAGTTTCAGCTAACAAACTTCTCACTATATTGCCTCTGCAATCTTGATAAAAAGAACTACCCATGACTCAAACTTAAAGCTGGATTAAGAGATGAAGCGTGTACGACTAACTTTTCAAATTCACCGCCAATATTATTACTCAACCTTCTTAAATTTTTACCGCAATCAATCCACGTTGACATCTCTTCTTGTATTCCGACCAAGGTTTTATTTTTTTTGTGTTAACGGTAACGATAATATGGTCATATATTCGCATTGATATTATATTAATGTCAAATTTTATTATACATTAATTATTTCGCTGCCCTTTCATTTATCTAAACATGATAAAAATTCTTCGTTTATTAAATATGTCAATAGAAAAAATAAAATAGTTATGCGGCTTTCATTCTGAACATTGACTTTCATTTATCTTATTTCATTTCATTTATTGACTATCAAATTTCTGTAGACTTAAAGTTTCGCATTAAAGGCTATAGGATTGTTTTAAGCATAACAATACGAATAGAACGCATTGTGCGCGGTTAATGCCGTGGAAGTGGGAGCGCAGCGGACGCGCTGGCAGCTCCCTGCAATTACACTGTCTAATGTCCACCCGTACAATTTCAATTTCGAAAGCACAACTGTTGTTACTTCGATTCGAAAGGAGATAGACTTTCAATAATTTATTTTTTGCAACTATATTACAATCGACGTCAAAAATTTACGCAATATTATATATATACACTTGAACAGCTATGAACAATATACATAATTGTCAGGAGTATTTTAAATTTTGTTTACCAGCAATGATTTATTTCTTATATTCACCTTTATTTGGAACGAAAAGATATTGTATTTCGAAGGAGCCGACGTCCTTTAATTTCCGTTACGTCACTCGTCAAATTTTAAGAATGATTGCAAATGGTTGGAGCTACACATTCCACTTCATCACATCAACTTCCAATATTATCTTTCAAACCAAATTCACCCAAATATTACTTATACATTTTTCTTCATCAAGTCAATAGTCTATTTTTAAAGTCTATCCAAAGTTTTACTAAGATAATTTTTTTCCGGTAACCGACAAATATAAACGATGAAATATAATGTAATAAGGACTATGAAAAAATAAATTTCTTTTTAGTTTTAAGGGTCAGTTTGGATTTATGTATATACGTACAGAGGGCATTTATATATACATATTTATAATCCACACTAATTTAGGATATAGATAAAATACCTTACATGATAAAAACTAGTTTCATTCTGACACAGGTGGCATGGATGCACTTCGAGCAATCCGCTATCCTCACTGTGCACAACCACGTCATTACTCGCAATCCGAGAGTCAGCGTCACCCACGACAAGCACCGCACTTGGTTCCTGCATATATCGGATGTACGCGAGGAAGATCGAGGTCGCTACATGTGCCAAATAAACACCGTCACAGCGAAAACACAATTTGGATACTTGCATGTTGTTGGTAAGTACTTTTGAAAAATGTTATTAAATTTAAACATAGACAAGTTCAGTTTGGCCGTCCTAATAAATCCGAAACGTAAGAACTAAGAACATGTTTGAATCGAAGTCTAATCGTGAACGTGGACCAATGAATAACGTTGTAGACAAGAAACATCTAATTTAAAAAGGATTTATTAGCTATTCCGTCAGATTTAACTTTCGTCATATTTAAATTGTGTAACCCCGTAGCACCTAGAAATGGACAGAATAATCTAGAAAACCTGTTAGATTTAGCCCAATTATATAATACTCATCTAAAGTTAAGACATAAATGACAAGGGTTTCCTTTATTAATAACTATATACTTTTATTTGTGTAACAATAATTTCAAATACAATACATTATTGTCACTTTTAATATTTACAGTACCGCCGTCAATCGACGACTCATTGAGTTCAAGCGACGTTATCGTCCGAGAGGGCGCCAATGTCACTCTGACGTGTCGCGCTAATGGCTCTCCTAAGCCCACCATCAAGTGGAAACGGGATGACAACTCAAAAATCTCCATCAGCAAAGGACATTCGGGTAGGATCTCGTCACCGTTAAAAATGTAACCCATCACGCGAACTAATTACATTTTAATCTAAAGTGAGCAATTCAGTTTCAGAATGGGAGGGCGAGGTACTGGAAATGGCTCGCATTTCACGTTTGGATATGGGTGCCTATTTGTGCATTGCTAGTAACGGTGTGCCCCCTACTGTTTCAAAAAGAGTGAAAGTTAGCGTTGATTGTAAGTTGGAATTTTTTTGTAATATGTATTTCAAATTTTCATTGGTATGTTTTTAATATGCCTTAGCCTTTTAATTACTATCAATAGAGCATTAAGTACATCTATAAATAACTTGTTCACAGTTCCGCCTATGTTGTGGATTCCCCATCAACTAGTGGGTGCTCCGCTCTACTACAACGTGACTTTGGAATGTTTTACCGAAGCTCATCCCACATCCTTGAATTACTGGACTAGAGATGACGGTCATATGATACATGAAAGTGTAAAGTATCACATGGACAACACTGTCGGAATTCCAGCATACAAAACACATATGCGGCTGCTTATAAGGCACATTATCACTGAAGACTACGGAACTTATAAGTGCGTGGCTAAAAATCCGAGAGGAGAATCCGATGGGACTATACGACTCTACAGTAAGGATTTTACCTAACGTTCGAGAATATAATATATATGATCGTTTGATTTATTTGGAAGAATAATATCAACTCTATTTTGTAGCATCGTCACCACCTACAACTACACCAGATCCTCGAGCGATTACTCTGCCGCCACCTTCACGTCCACCGCGGCGAGACACTCCTGTTGTAGACAAAGGTAACACTCTATCTTAATCTATCTAATACCTATTTAAATTCTACGTTTGTGGTCGAATATGGTAAGATATACAGTCATGTAAAATGTAACATTTTAATTACTTTACTTTAGTATTATTACTTTTGTATCTATTATTGTAAAAGTTTAAGCGATAAACCGATGAAACGCAATCGTATAGTTGAATCAATAAACTAGTATTAAATCAAATAATTATTATGCAAACAAGACTAAATCAGAGTTCACTTATAACTATATGAATTAAATTAAACAGTGTTGATAAGTAAATGTCCACTCATTATTCTGCATAGCAAATAAACATATTTCCCCAATACTAATGAAAGTATCAACAAATTGTGCGGTAAAATGAGTTCATTAATATCTCGTCGATATGGTTGCCGATAAATTGTATTGAAACAAGATTTTATATCAGCGATTTCGTTTATTAAGAGATAATAATACCTTTATGAGTTGTATCCCTAGAGATCGTTGGGTTTATTTTCATTGTTTGCTGCTGTTTCAGTTATTATTAGTGGTCGTTATATTTGTTTATAGATCGTAAACTATTACGACGTTCAGCTCGTCGCCAGTCAGGTTGTTAACTGGCTTCAAATGTTATGTTGCTCGTAAAGTATGAGCAAATCGTTTATAAACAAATGTTTTATGAAGTGATACTAGACGTATCCGCACTATAAAAATGACATGAACATTTTAAAGTTCGAATGTCATAATGATTCTATAGTAAACATTTTTCATTTTGGAGTGGTTATAAAATTAAATATCTAATATTCTCATCATTATGGTGTTATAAACAAAGTAAACACTATTAAGAGGCAGGTAATTATGTAGATAATATTAATATCTTTATTTAGTATTGCTGTTTGTTGCGGCGTAGATTTTGTAATATCGTGGGTTCATAAGTTGTTTGGCGCGCGTCATTACGCCGTTATTGGGAGTTGGGCATTTCCCGGACATGTCGCCGCTCGACGCTCGGACAACGACAACATCTTGCGCTACAACCTATTACTGCTAAGTGTCAGCCACCCGCCCCTCTCTTCACTAACAAACTACAACTTCCATTCTTTAACGTCAGTTCGTTATTAAAATTGAAGCCGTCACTTTAATGTGATTCTATAAATATCAGGGATATTATGCAATTATGTACACACATTATATCAATGTACACAAGCAATAAATTTTAAAATAATTATATTACGTAGTTTTCTAAACGTTATCTACTACTGTATGTTGGTTCAGAGTAATCTTGTTTTAAATCTTATTTATTTACTGACGTTTTTACACTTAGTGAGTATACCACCCCCGTAATTACACAAATTTGTAATAAAAAATTACCGCAATGCAGCGTGTAAGCTCTGAGAATGGAAAAGCTAAGATCAAACAAACATTACCTTATGCATCATATTCGTATACTTAATTAACGATGTTAAAAGAAGTTAACTTTTTTGTGATATGTGACTTATAATAATAACACAATTTTGTACTATAAGATAACATAATTGCTTATTTAAACTATTTAGATATAAGTATATTTTAATGATCTGTACACGCGTCTGTATTTTTTTTGTAAAGAAATGATATTGGGTTGTTTGACAACTTGAGCCACTGAAATAAACATTGACGCCCGCAAGACTAAGCATCAAGCTTAGACAATCTGAATACATACATGAGGTTTTTGCGGCCGGAGGTTTTGCACGAGATGGCGCGACGCAGAGGACGTGGAACATCGCTACTGTTTTATTTTTTGTGTCCATTACGAATTTACGGCTAACCCGGCACTCGACAATATTGCACAACTTTTCAATAAATGCCGACCGACCGCGCCCTCCGTCCCTACAATATTGAATCTTTTTCTTTGCTTAATGAGTTTTCGTATATCTATTTACAACTTTTAGTCGCATGACAACTTCATACCCGTATATCACTTGAGTCTTTCAACACATCTTTCTACATAAGAAAACATAACTGTTAAATACATTAAGCTGAATGTTTCATAAGTAGACATGAAGAGCGAAAATAATTGGAAAAAATTTAATCGAGACCTTGATTAGATCTACTGCAATTAATATAGATTCTTTAATTTATCAAAAGAACTACTGTTTACTTACCCCATAATGCATTTGGTAACTCAAAAATATTCTGGTCAAAATAAAGTTTTAGCATTCAATTTTCTTAAAATCTTTCTTCTCGGTTGATGTAACTTAAACATCCACCTTGCGCACATAACTGAATGCGGAACTTCGTGAACTTCCTCTAGCATGTTTTCATGAGTTACTTAATTTAACTAAAATGTCTTGGAATCCAGGAACCAAATACCAATCGAACCTGAACGAGATCGATAAGGGGAAGCAGAAGACAGACGAGGGTGGCGGGAAGCAACATCTCAACTGGGTGGGAGGTGCATCGCAAGTTAAAGGTAAATAAGCATTCACTTTTATACCTGAACACATTGAACGATTGATTGATCGATGAGCTTGGCTGCAAATGTCGTTGGGCGATAGTGGTCACTTGTGACTGCTGCCTGCTCATTTGATATATTCTTCATGTAAAAAAATGCTTCATTGTAAAAATAAGCGTAACGGATGTTTTAAAAAATTATAAAGTAGGGTATTATCTTGAGTTCCATAGCCGTAATATAACGGTTAGGTTAGATTGAAATTTCGAGTTGCAACTGTTTTCCCCCAAAATGAGTTTCTTTTTTAATAAGTTTTGAATTTTTAAAAATACAAATTTAAGAACTATTTATACACATAAATCGCCTAACTGCCCGTAAAAAAGTTTAACGACTATTAATTATCTGTCCTCTTGATCTAGCGGTTATTGACCTTGGCTCCCAAACCTGAGGTTCGATTTTAACCCAGGAGAAACGTTTGTGTAATGAGCAGCTTTGTTCTATGTCTGAATGCAATAAAATCATCTTTGCCTAATTTATAATTTAATCAGATAACCGTGTTTGGAATAATCTCCAATTATTGTTATTATCATTGTGAGTGGCATGAGTGTAATCAATTTTATTTTTTAAGGTAACGCAGACTGGAGGAGAAGCCATCCGTGGATTTTAGTTCTACTGTGTGTGATTGTATATTCCAAAGCTATTTAATAGAAAATAAATTTGCCAAACGCACAGGCCCCTATATTCGTATAAGCTTCAATGTCATTTCAGTTTATTACACTGACCGAAATAAAACTAAATTATGAAATGAAAATGAATTAAATATGATTTCCAAAGATACATATAAATATGTTTGATTGGAGAGTGATTAACTGAGCCGTCGGTGTTACTCGAGCAACTTAATTTAGGAAAAAGACTGCACAAGTAGCTAGCTCTTCTGGCAAATATAAATTATTAGCTATCTTATTATGTACTCCTTCGCGTTGTACTTTATACATAATTGTTTTTGTATCAAAATTATATTATTCTGGAAAACAGGTAAAGTAGAATATTAGGTATATCACTATATTAAAATTTGGCTTACGGTTTAAAATATAATTATACACTAAAATATAAATTTTATTGGGTTTGAATGCAGATAACAATATTTATGTATATGTATAAATGTCGTTGTTAATTATATATATGCTATACTTACTTATTATAATGAGTATAGTAACAGTTCCTCGGAATAAGTGTACACTTGCTGTAGAGCCGATTTACTTATATATGAATGAAATTATTGATAAAAATGTAACGATATTGCAAATATTAGTGACACATTTAATGGGCTGAATCTTAGATCATTATAAATTTGGTAGTAATAATTAAATCTGCTAAGCCGTGACATTATTTAAGGTTACTATTGCACATGTATTGACGTAACAAACCACAATTATTGTAATGGTTATTTTATAAACATAGATTAAGACTGAACGCATTGTGTATTTTTACTCGTACAATTCAACCTGTCTTACTGCTTGTAATACTTGTGTTATCCTCGTGTTCGCTGTGATAAATAATATTTATGGTTCTGGAATTACCGAGTCAAAAAAAAAAATATATACCTCAATGATGCAAAAATGAATTGGCGTGTAGATAATGTAAACAATATTATCACCAACACTGACTTGTATATAGATAGTTAATATCCCTCTAAATTTGTTATATTTTGCATTACCTGGTGACCGCTATTCCTGACAGGAAATTATTATTTATTTTTAAGTAAGTTTAGAGAAAATTTTTGCAATCGAACGCAATCTCGAGGATAGATAGGAACTTTGCCAACCTGACATAAATATCTAAGGTTGTAGAACATTCAACCTTATCACAAATTGATCTGAGTTAAAGCTTATTTCCTAAGCACGACAAGTATTTTGTTTTGTATAACTTTTATACGTAGTAGTCAAATTTCTTCTGTCAATTACTGTGTAGGTGTTGTAGACACCTACATACCTTAGTATTTACGAGTATGTATATGTTATCGTTACCATGTTGCCAAATTGCTAGTTATAAGATAATTGCTGCCTAGAAAATACTGTTGTAAATATATCACTTAAGCCAACCAATAGAGTGTGTTTTAATGTGTGTACTGATTGTTTAAATTGAGCAGTGTTCAATAAGGAACGCAAGTAATAATATAATTATGAGAATTCGACGTTTACATGTAATGACACTGTGAATGATTATGTAGGTTATAACAATAAAGCTTGTTTTAAATAAATGTATTTCCTTTAATCCACTTACAGTCAAAGGGCTACAATATGTTAGGTCTCTCTTTACTTGTGTAGAGTGAAAATTTTACGGTGAGTCTCAAATTATAAAACACTTTATATTGTATATTTACACATAATCCTTTGAGCTCAGCTCACACAAATTAAGCATTGCCGTGGAACTTTAATTTTCTGTTCATTTACAATGTAAATTCTGCCAATTCAATACCTCCTTGACAGATATTTTCTTCTAGAAATAGCAATTACATTAAGTTACTGAGGCTAGGAATTAAAGATTTAGTTTGGCAATTACGTCTCAAAAACACATTTAAGTTTAACATTCCTATATATAAATCTACGATTACACTACATAAATTTATATGTAAATGTATGTATATCTAAATATCGATACATTAAGATGCTTGATGAAGTACTAATTATCTATGATGTACACGTTTATGACATACTAAATATATCAACAATGACCAATTAAAACATTATATTCAAGACCATTTTATAATCTTACGATATAATAAAACACGATATTTGATGGTCAAATAATTTATGTAGAAAAAGTTCCGTCTATAAAATGTTGATGGACCAAAATGCTTGCAAACAATCTGCGGTGAATCTCTAAAGATTAGGAGTGGATTTGGAGCGCCGAAAAGGCTCCAACTACGTATGGCCGCTCGCCAACTCCGGTAAGCCAATCTAACTTCTTTTAAATGTGTTTTTGATGTAAAGAACACATTACGCCACGCATCGCTTGCCGCCTACCAAATCTTGAACTAAATTAGCTTTTGATTTATTGGTCTCTAAGTTCGCAGCCGCTCTCGAACTTTATAAAAATTGGCCGAATTAAAGTTTTAAAAATCGATTTCCTATTCGAAATGTATACTGTTTTGTTAGTGAGATTAAATATAAATAACAAAAATGCCAATCGAGACAAGTCCGACACGTGCGTGTATGAAACTGTTTACGTTCAACCTATTTACAGCTATAGTAAAAATGAATGACTCCCGACCATAGTACGATTTCAATAACACACAAAATATATAAAAGAACACAACAAACGACCTGTAAACCAATTAAAACACAATACTCTGTTATAGTTTGTTTATTATAAGGTCTGCAATATCGAAGCTCATTACTTAGAAGCGATATGATGGGCGTGTTATAGGTACTTCCGCTGCAATCGGATATGACGACATTCAAATAAAATTAACGCTTATTGCTAATGTAAAGCACCCTCAAATTACGCCGTCGGTAAACACTGCGCTTGCTTGCCTCGGGGCTCGTAACTTTTAAAGCGGGAACATTATAATTCTTATTCATTATTAGGCATTTGGTCTTTGCCAGTCAATACTAGTGACAACTTTTTAGTACACGTAGTTTAAATATTAGTGTTAATATTGGGTAATAAATTTTAGTACCATGTCGTATTTAGACTTATTTAAACCATAAGATGAAATAATTATGTTTTTAATATAATTTTCGAACACCTTCATAAACAGCCATCTGATCCCCAAATAAGCAGAAATTGTGCTATGGGAACCATACAACTGCATGTATGTATGCAGAGTATCAGTTGAAGAAACAAATGTAATCATCACGCAAATGTTTATCCTGGGTCGAAAAAGAACCCACAACGACCGGCTTACCAGTCAAGGTCTCTAACCACTACAGGGCAGGGCAGGCAGTGAATTGTTTTGTTATATTCATAAGACACGGTTTAATATTTTCTATCTCTTTACTGTACTATTTCTATTTCATTGTCCGGTGAAAAAATAAAAACAGAAGTTCGAAATCATATAAAACGGGACAATAAATATGTTATACGTTTCAGTTTCCGTAAACTTTTTCCGATATAAGAAGTTATTTTACAACCTTGTTTGTGGTTTTTTGGGCCATCTATCAGTATACGGGACATATGTACATATAACGTTATTATAAATCGATCGCTTTTATTTTACCAAAAACTTTTGTAGTGGATCTTCTGGGGAAAATGTTGAACGTAGAATTGATTTTCCTTGACGACAAAATCGGATTTAATATGTTATTATCTTTAAACAGCGATTGCGGGTCGTGAACGTCTATTCTTAAAGTTCAAGAAAAAATGTTTTTAATTAAAGACAGTTATTCATTTCTGGGGTCCCGATTACCGTTCAGCCCCTCCAAGATGGGCTCGTATAAAGACTAAAGAGTATACTTTAATCTCATTTGTTATATTATATTAGGTACCTTATAAAACTTACCTAAATTATCACTTCCGATATTATCGTGTTTCATCACAGTGTTCCGCACGATAACGTTTACAGAACTGCAAATAACGATCCATATGCAAAGTTGTTTAATGCAAATTGACACTGTTTTGAAAACGAGTCACAAAGGAGCGCCGGAGGTATGTCTGCCGTCATCGACGAGGAGGATTAGGCGAAAGTGATCCGTTATAATTGTGAAAGTGGGCAGTAGCGGCTGGTACGCACAGATTAGCCCCTCTGATAAACAATAGCATTAGTATGCGAGGACGCGCTGACCGGCGCCGATCGGCCGCCCGTGCTCGGATTAATTTGCCTTCTGGAAATTATGGAGGCCCGTGTGGAACGAGGCGATCGCACCAACAATAATAACGCTTTGTTTTCATACTAATAATACTCGTGTTCCTTCTAATAACAGGAAGTGCCAAAAATTTTATACAAACATAAAGACAATGTAATAAAAAAAAATTAAAGATGAAATATACGTATTTATAGGTTTCTGTCCGGCCTTTGAGGCTTAAAATTGATATTAAATTATAAGCTTAGTGAAGATTAGTACTTCGTTTATATATTTGAGTGAAGATTTTGAGGTATTGACGCTTAATTTTACCGGTTATGCTGTGACAATACACGTTTGTATAAAAATGTACCAAAGTAAGCTGTTCCGGTCATCATGACAAGTGTAAAGTTGTAAAAAAGCCGTTCCTCACTGAGTGATAATAAAGGTAACCCTCAGCGGCACGTTTATTGTTATCGAATAAAAATAATCCCGGGATTTTGGGGGATGATCGTAAATTATGACTGAATCCGAAGGGCGAGCGGGACCCATGTGCCTTCTTAACGGCCTATACATCTACAAGCGTAGCATCTTGACAGTGTCGCGTGGGACGTAGCAAACTATAAAAATCTCTCTTTCTTTATAACACATTTTGCGGAACTGTACTTTACCCGTCTTATAATAATTGTACCTTGATTTAAAATAATGAAGAATGGGAAAATGAATATAAATTGACAAATAAATACCTGCTACATTTTTAAGTACGTATCTATATATGATAAATATTAAAGAGAACTCGAATATATGTGATTTTACAGTTATAACAATGCCACATTAAATTATTATTTTTATTAGTACCTACCAAACACCAGTGTAGGTTTATACCTAAAACTTCCTTATTTAAAAAATACGGTTCTTCTCTGTTACCGTTTATCGGTAAGCAAATAGCCAATAAAAGTATGGATGGTACAACTTAAAGACTTCAGTTAACGAGATGGCGGAGCAGTAGCGTGTGATAATAACGGGGCCCTAACGCGCATTTTTGTCGGTGTGAAACGCTGAAAAGCCACCGATATCAACAAAAGTGGCAACTGAAACTTATGAATTATTCATAGCGGTGGTGCGGTGCATGTTCTATCACTGTTTTATCTATTGCGGGATTCACGGCGACCGCGGCCCGCGGCCCGCGCCCCGCGCTCCCGACATGCCCTCTCGCGCAAGGGTTAACTACCTTGCAACCAACAATTTTAGAGCCGTTTGAGAACACTAGATAAGCTTCATCCTCGAAATAAACATTAGCGTAATGTTAACGCTAACACAATTAAGCAGGCACCCTTTATTTATACAGCATGATCTGTGTCTGCAATGTTCAAACCTAATTATCTCTGCATGAGCGGTTTTACTGAAGAATTGATAGTCGTAACAACAAATATGTATAAATATCAGAGCCATATAAAAGAAGAAAGAAAATATATAATTTATATTATATGTTTGTGCAATAATAGAAACATTTATTTATTTATTTATAAAGATATTTTAATACTGAATCTTGTTCATTATTATTATAAGTACATGTACATTTGGAATATGTTTTCTAACTATTTTGCTACTATTAACAATTTTCAAGTATGGTCAGAAATATACACAGCATGATAGTAGTGGAAAGTTTTTTAGATTAGTATTTATATCAGCAGACAATTGACGATGAACAAAAGAATTATGCCATTACATGCGAAAAAAAAAACCAGATTATTCTATATGATTTTGTAATAATTACGAGGTTCATTGAATACGTTTTGAATATTCATTTTAAAGGACAGCGAATACCATAATATTTATGTATACTCGGGTAGCGGCCAATTATGAGTTGTCTAAACATGTGTTATTTTATTTACATACTATTTGTGATGACAAATACTTTCCATAAAAAACTCTTTTAATAATCTTTTCATCATTTAATTAGCGTAAAAATACATACATTTTTGTAAACATTTTATATAGCTATACCTATCATTGTAATAGTTTTAGTAATCTTTCAGTAAAGGTAGCTATATTTCCATTCAACACTCTATTGTGACGTAGACGCTGCGTCGCCGAAGCAGACATGTCTCATAAACAAAATACAAGTACCTTTTGCGCATAATGTAGATAATAAATCTATGGAGTTTCCATCGGGCGCTGCAGGTGTGACTACGATCTCGAGAACAACGTCATTTTGCCCAAGGGGGCACTATCTTATAAACACTTATTTATAATGTCTTAATTAACTGATAGTATTTGAATTTGGCTGTGATTTTCGTATTATACTTTCGACGTAGTTTAGTCGAAAGAAGTTTGTCAGTCATCAGTCAGGTTCGTAGTCATTGAGAATCCTTAACTGCATTATTTACATTCCGCTAATTTGAAGGATTTGATAACGAAATATGTATATTAAGAATGTCTTAATATACATATATTACAGTTTGATATTTGTCGCAGATATCTATAAGCCACGATCAATAAACATGTTATAATATAGAGCTGCATTTAGTAAACTTATGAAGGAGAAGATTATTGGAAACTCCCTAAACGTAAAAGATACTCGTAGTTGGGAGTCATAGCTATTTGTTATGAATATTGAATTTTCCAATCTGCCAAATTAATGTTTATCTTGCAAGAATACGAAAACAGATAGTAAATTTCTAACTTACTATGCATCGTGCACCCATAAACTTTTGACTAAGTTTTAGCAAAATATAGACGGATGCAGAGAGATATCGATTTTAGAATAAAAGTTTAATTGCGAAAGTTGTTTGTTGAGCGCAGACGGCGTGGCGACTCGCATCAGACTAATCTTCTGACTCTAAGGATAACATATATTTCAAATATAATCCAAATATAATAAGTTAAGCTATTGGGCATGATTAAATATGATGAAACACAGTCAGTGCAATGGTGTGTATTAATTTTATCATATTAGTTTTTATTGCGCAGTATGATGAAAAAGGGATTCAAAGAAATAGCTATAAAGAATATCATACTATTTTAATTAATACAATGCATAATGGACAAAATGAAAACAACCATATTACTTGTTTCAGAAATATTATAACGTAAATACACAATCATGAAACGGAGAACTTATTTAATTAATTTGCTTTTTATAAAATAATTTCTCTTTAAGCCGGAAGTTTGTGCTGTTATTGATAAAGTTGGAATATTACAAATTTTATGTTTATGAGAATATACTTTGCAAAACCGCAAACTTGTTTACATAGAATTGAGATCGCGTATTAGTTTGAATTATACAACAGTCAGTGCTGCCAACCGTGGGTACGGTCACGTACCTACATAGAAAAACGTAAATACATTTTATTGTTTCCGGTTCCTGTTACTCTTTGATACTATAAAATCTTTTACTGAAAGCATAAATGATTGATAATTTGAAACAAGCGAAAGATGTAAGTACGAAACGATTTCGTATAAATAATAAGAGGGAACATTCTTTTGTCATTAATTCGTAAGAATATTAAAATTATATGCACAAGATTATTACAAGACTATTTTAGAACTGATACGTTCCTAAGTATGTTAGCTCGTAGATTAAATTATAAATAGACGTACAGGTGTACGGGGGCACCCGTACGGTTGTCCGCCTATAAATCTGGCGGCAATATGAGCCGCCACAATATCACAATAACCCGTTCCTGCTGCGACGCTATCGCTCTGCCAGCTCCGGCCCTTGCGATGAAATTGTTATAATAAATTTCTACCAACTTATGTGGAATCATTTCAGTTAGCTGTTCTATAAACCTAGATAGTATGTAATTGAAGTTTCAAATACGCACTGCACTTCTTCGGAATCATACACAAACTTTATTTGTATTCAATAGCCTAACAATATTACACCTACAATAACAAATTGCGATCATTAACCGTTTTTGTTCCATTGTTGGACACGGATCTCTTAACAGAAATGAAAAGGATAAATGTACCAGGCCGAATAAGGCGTTGGTTTTCGAAGACTTTAAACGCCTTAAAGAATTTTAAAATGTACAGATTTCGTGACAATGTTCCCATATCGTTAGTTATGCATATTAGTATTCAACTGTAAGAAATCAACATGTTATAAATAAAGAAGCATTACCACTAATTCGGAAGCAATGCCCCTAGAGGTTTCTATTTTTATCTCCCATTCCGGGGGTCTGGAGATTGAATCCCAAGGACCTTGAACCATGGTATGATACGTGCTTAATGTTAGTTTAAAAATGTATTTTGATATAACGTCGAAGGAAAAGATCGTTAAGACTAACACACCTTGACTTCTCCATGATTTTTTTTATGATGTCCTCTGGTTAATGGTCACCAATCACCACTTGGTCAGCATCATAGATTATGGCCTTGAATTTCCTCGTTAGGATGGAAGTCCCGTGTCCTACAGTGGAACAGTAAAAGTAATTACGATGCTGAACATTATGATGACAAACATTCTAACATTTAAAACATTTAAAATAATGATGAACGTCCCTAACTCAATTAGCGTTCGAACATTCTTTTTTTAAAGAATTTTAAGCTACTTATGATCTCTAATACTTGTATTAATAATAATGTCCAAACCTACAGTATATAAATCGTCATAGAGCACGTAACTAAATTCTTATTTTCTTAAGCTTCTTCAGTAGCAGTAAATGGAAATAAGCTAACCTAACATATTTAAAATATTATTTCTTCTTATAACTTAAAATAATATATTGAAGCCTAAAGTTTGACTTGGCTAAATAGCTTAGAAAAGTCCTTAAAAATGGAGAAAATTGTTATAAATATAAGAGCGAATTAATTCGAAATACTGACAGATGTTTTTAATTAATATGGGTTGATGAAAATGGACAGCAACGTGAGTGAGGTAGGGTACATCGCGGACTCGTGTATTAATATTGGTGAAACAGAACAGGTTTACAGATTACCATAATTTGCTTCGATGCATTTGAATAATGAGGACGTGCGCGCCCCAACCCTCCTTTTGCCCTTCGGATAACTATCCACTCAAATCTGGATATCTATTGGATTGTGAAACTTACACGTATATCATAATTGATACACCTAAACCCGCTGTAGATTTCATATAGAGCCTCGTTAATTATCTTTAGTATATTCTTTTCGCACGTATGATTTTACATTTATGTATTGGAAGTTTCTAACCAATTTACGTGCCTCCCTCCAGTATGGATAATAATCATTATTAAATAACGGTATGTAAGTTGTGACAAAGAAATAATTGAAGATTCCTTTCTAAAGGTTATCTCAAAAAACTGCTTATTACTATAACATATTAAATAGTAAACATCAAACTAAATATTATATTTTACACTAAATATTATATTTATATTTTTATACTAAATATTATATTTTACTATAACATATTAAATAGTAAACATCAAACTAAATATTATATACAACAATTACATTAAAATATCGTATTTGTCCTTAACCAAAAAATCATGCAATTCTTTCTTTTAAATAATGTCACATATTTCTATGATTTCTTTTCCAATAATATGTAGCTTTTTCGGTTTGACGTTGAAATCTTTACTTTGTGTATATTATATTTATTTTTGTACAGTCGGAAATTTAATGCGGTTAAAGTAATTTTCCGCGGGCACAGGGCGGAAATTACCACATAGTGAAGTGACGTGTTCGACAAACGTCACGTAGCCGGATGCGAGCGCGCAGATCCTTATATCCAATTTCCGGGTGCTTTTGTTGAAAATGAGAATTAGCTGACGTGACGTGACGGAAGGCTAAATATCAATGTCGATGGTATCGGGAATCGCCGGGGACTGTGCGGACCGATTAGCGATTAACGAGAAACAGCTCGCCCGTGCCTAACGGTTGCATAACTGTTTCTCCGACGTAGTTAGCTGTAATCGCTACAGTTTCTAGTGCAAGTGGTTTAAATTGGGCTGACGTTTACCTACAGATATTATTTTCTTGATAACTCTAAAATTTATTTAACTTATATTTTGCATTTAAAATTCCCATTTAATGATGGGGCAATACCTTTGTAAACGACAAATTGGACATTAGAATAACGTCCTCGATCTATTTATTAATCATGAATTAAATTTACTCCTTGTTATAACTCAATTTCTTACGAATATCATGAGTGTAACATACTGGTTGATTGTTTTCCTGTTGCAAATTGAAGCACAAAGTAGCGGATATTCGGTCAGTATCGCTAAGCCCGGAACGACGCAGTGACCCTTTTCATGGTAAGAACTACCGTCAGCGCTGTAATGATATTTTCTCCTCTTGAACTCGTTGAGTAAGTAGATTTTTTTATTTAATACATTTTGTAGCGAGATTTGGTCGTGGAGAGGCTCGACGGTGTCACTCGCGAAGTCAGCGGAGCGCGCGTAACGAACTCGCTGCTTACTCCTTCGCGCTTCGTTCTGAGGGCGCACTTGGCTCATAGATATTCCACATCGTAACTTACAATTATTTTTTAAAATTGTCACAGAAAAAATATTGTGTCTAACAGGAGAACTCTTAAAAATATCAACTCGCACGTTTCATACTCGCAACTCTCGCACTCGCAATTAATACGAGTACATATATTTATTTACATGACACTACAGAATATATTCCTTTATACCATTTTGCATATGACAATAACAGTCTTTCAGAAATTTATCAAGATTATAGCTAGCTATATAAATTCTGTCACGTTTGCTTTGTCTTTGTATCTTAAATTTTTTCCCATTGATTTGTTTCTGTTGTTATACATTCACATCACAATAATTCATCAGCCTGTATTAGTCCACTGCTGATACAGGTCTCCCATAAAGAGCGCTTTCATGTCTTGTCGGCTGCCGAATCCAGCTTCTATATTAAAAATGACTCCGAAGCTATGTTACTTTACCTTAAGGCGTAACAGGAAAACATATTTTCACATAAACATTTCACAATCGCTCGCAAGGCTCGCAAGGCTGCCCGCCTGCGCCGGTACTCAGTTGGCGGTTTATTGAAAAGCAACCTCAATGCTTATGAAAAATTACTTTTCCTCTCCATGTGCGTTCCACGGCTCTTTTTCATTTCTCACATTCTTGCGATGCAAATACAATATTTATTTTCGGTAAAATACGTGTATTACTGAACCGAATCTTCGAAAAATGTAAACATGTTCTGCTTTATTTGGTCTTTAGAAAATACTGATTCTGCATCCATGCACTTTATTTTTAAGGAAATATTTATATTGTACGTATAACATTTAAGCGACGGATACTTATGGATCTCTACAAGCTGCTTATACGAGTGGCTACTTCATAACAGAACAAATGAACTTGTCCCCATTTCAAAACTACATTAAATCATTATTACTATACCATCACGCCAGGTCATCATATCTGGCAAATTTAATTGTCCTAGTTTATTGTTAATATACCAAATAAAGCCAAGTTGACTTGATACCGGGCTTGTGGCGCGGTTCGGCCGCGGTGGTTAGTTAATGTGCTAAGGGGTAGGAAAAGTTTCAGGTAAGCGTCTTCTCTGAAACGTGAGCGGCCTGTGTAAGCGCGACGAAGCAGAGCGCTGTTCACACCGACATAATCATAAACACTCGTGTATATGTCGTGGCGTTTTGTTGATACAGACATGTACAATTATAATCATAATACTATCGATGTTCTCTTAATTATGTTACATTTGCATACTTCTCGATTACAGAATAGAGGGTTTATATTTATATATGCCGAGAAATAAAAAACTACCGTGTATTTCTCATGATATCGCGATAATATGAGAACATTGTTTGTAGGTATTTCCTTTATAGGTACCCGCGTATACATAGGTACTTAATGTTCTCTAAATTAGTCAAACTGACATACTTTTACATTAAATTCCTTTTTTAATAAATAGTTATGTACTGAGCGTCTCCTTGGGGTCTGTTCAAATATTTTTTGCAATTATCTTTTAAAACATTATTCTGAAATTTTCTTTACAGTAACTTAAAAGTGCTTTTTTACACATATTATTGTAAATGCGTCTAAAATATATTATAATGCAGTAACTTTCTAAAATGTACATTTAAGATCAACAAATTACTAATACCTTGTGCTTAATATTCATGTTATCCGAGAACCGAAATCAAAGCATAAACGTGACGAAAAAATCAAAGAACTACGAAGCTTTCGTATATTACCTACGCGGCGCAACTCCCAGTCATGGGACCTGCTGAAGATGAAAATATAATAATAGAGGCGCATCAAACGTGATGTTATTAAGGGGTTCCGTGACCGGCGTGGCGATGGCGGCGTGGCGGGCGGCGCGAGCGGCTGGCGCTGGGCGGCGCGCACGCACTACACGTGCATCGAATACCTAACCTATTCACATGCAAAATCAACTGCCTGCCAAATTCCATACGACATTCCGCAAGTAAAGCACCCCATAAATCCACTCGCCAGGTAGCGCACCGAGTGTGAAGTTTCGTTTTCGTAAACCTAATATTGAATATTGAGTGCTTACATGGTCTCGTCTTTACGTAGGACATTTCTTACGTAGATATATTTTTAATTATAGTCATTTATTGTTTTTATAATCCATAACTTACGTAGACGAAAAAAATGAGCCGAAATAAAGGTGTGTTATGGTATATATTTCATACACGATTTTACATTACATATTACAGAATTTAATTAATCAGCCTTTATGAATATAGCTTCATGTAAGTTTAAAAAAAACCTATCCTCAGCTTGTCAATTAGGACAATAAGCATTACTTTAACAGATTCTACAAATAAAAACGTTGATTAAAATAAACATCTCAATTTTTTTGCACTAGCTACCCCCTTCACTTGATCGCTAAAGTTTCTTCAGTTGGCCGTAAAGAGAAAAATACTTTTATTTGTTGTAGAGAAGCAACGGCCGTCGGCGCCTAATCAAGGAGTTGGCCGGGACTCGCGCCGCTAACGAACAGGTGTACCTATAAATACTTTCCGGGGCGATTGCTCCAGGCTTTAATCAGCGCCGCGGCACCACTTTACCGCTCTTCATTGACTCCCAACTGACCCGGCGGCGCCGATTGGAAACCTACACTCCGGGGAAATACTGCCAAAGAAATTCGACGTCTATTTTCAAATTCTTCATGACGTGATTCCTCAATAAGAACAAATTTAAATTTCTTAATCCCTGGATGTATTTAAGGAAAAAAGTATACACTAACGAGATTTGTTGGTTATGAAACCCGAATCAAAAATTATTTCATAGTTATATTTAATTGATTTTATATATAAGTAGGTACGATAGTAAGTAATTAATACCTACCTACATAACACGTGGCATGTTTAAGATAAAGCTTTTAATGCTACATACAAATAAGCCTGCCCCTTTATCTGCGGTGTGAAATTTGGAAATGTAGAATATGATTCTGTAGAACGTGAAAGGTTTACAAATATGGAGTTGATTAAGACTGAAACTAAATAATAAACGAACGCGACTATTCCCCGCACGTCGCAAGCGCACGCGCTTTGTGCCAAACTTTGACTGGATCGTATTAAAAATAAATGTCATGTGCAGACGGCTAGGGTTGTACCATTACATATGTATTATTTACTAAACACTCTGCCATAGAGGTTTTTATTGAATAGGAAAAATTAGATTAATATTTTTTTTCTTGTTGTCTACTACTAACTATATATA
>DWDX01000711.1:0-23538 GCA_018245675.1 Agara michaeli | reverse complement strand
CGAAAATTTTTAGTTAAATATCTATAATGTGAAAAAAAGTTTCACTTTTACCGTGGTTTCATAAAACCACACAATCTGTTTTTTTAGTTTTGAATTGATTATTTTTTATTCATTTAATTTGATTTTTAATCTTGTAAATTATTAATATGAATCTCTTAGGTTTATTATTGGAATATGAAAAGTACTTTTAAATAATACAAAAAAAAAATAATGTTAAATTAATCGATTATTTATTGTTAAATCTTATTTTTGTTTAATTGAACTTTTATTTAATTGATTCTTTTCCGCTAATCTCACATCTCTACTTATAATAGCAGACGTCGGCTTACGACAGACTACATAAATCAAAAATATTTTCTTCTGTCAGTGTCCGATAAATATTGGTTTGATTGATGAATAATCATGATTCTATATCATTTACTTTCTCATTTACTTTAGTTATCTCTTAACATAAGATGATCTGAAAATTTCTGATACGAACGGATATATCGATTTTTTTTGTAAAAATTTTAACATCAATATCAATGTTCCCAAAATACATCGAAATCTGTAAAGACAAGTATAACTACGAGTTAGACAGAGAAGTTTTAAAATATGTTGATATATATTTCTTTTTTTCATGATTGTTTTGTTATATTGTATTATTGTAAATAAAATAATATATGAATAAAAAAAATGCTTACATTATTGTTATTTAAATGTAAAACTGTAAAAGTTATTTAATGGAACGCGCTTATTCGCTCTTGGATAAATCTTCTGAGCTTCTACGTCCTTGTTGAATACATGGAGTGGCTCACGTAAAGCTCGTCTCACAGTCTTAGATCTTTCGCTTAAAATTTTGGAATGCAATACAGTGATACTTTTGGAAAAACAACCGAGCTCGCTGGAAGAATTACAATAACTTTTAATTTTTTTTATTACTTAAATATCTGATGAGACTTCGTAACTTGCTTGATGATATAATTTAACTCCATATATTTGCACAAACGGGAAAGTAGGCTGCACATTTTTCCAATTAGTACTGTAACACTCTCTCCTAATGTTTGATTTTCATAAATAACAAGTTTAGGAAGTTGAGCAAGCAAGATAATTATCATTATTACTTTTTAATTCTATTGGCCCGTGTCTGTATTGTAATTGTAAAGCATCGACATAATTGTGATCAAACATATATAATCTTTGTCATCATCGAATATCTATGAATGGAATGTGCATTAATTAGCTATGAAGTGTAGAAGAGGTCACGATCTGTCAAATCTCCGATTTCATATTATACCTACTTACTTATTTATCAATGATATCAAGTTTTGTATTGACTAGTGAATTTTATTTAAAATTGGTTACGACTTGTAATCTGTAAATCTGTTGGAATCTTTCAATCGCTGTTGTTTATGTTTACATTATCAACTATAGCACTTTACGCGTGTGCATTTTTTTGAGTTTGTTCAATAATACATTTTGTTATAAACATTTCATGTTTATCGAGTACAGATGGAAATAGTGGAGGAACAAAATCCTTTACAGGTGACAGTAAATTCCAAAATACCGATGAATGAAAAGACTGCGAAATCAAATACTGTCGGAAGACCAAAGAAAGCCAATGAGATCAAGTTCGGTCCAGAGCCAAAATCTATAGTTTCACTATTATTACAGGGTAAAATAAGGAAAGACAAAATTGGGGAAAGTCCCGAAGTTATCGAAGAATGTATAACTAAGTATGCATCGATTTATTCATTTTATGTCTAATAAACTTCGAATTTGTATGCATTCGAAATGTCTTTAAAAATGTAAATCAGTTTTTGTTATATTTTGTACGTAACGTAATTTTCCCGTAATAAAAGGTTACGTAGCCATTTATAGGATGATATAGATACCAGAACCTTTGTTACAGAACTAATAGACCAGAATCGAAAAAACGGTCAAAGTCTCAAGAAATCAAAAGATACAATTGTGAATATCTATCATGTACCTACTCAACTACATCATCATCCAACATGATAAAGCACAGAAGGCGACACACATCTGAAAAACCATACATGTGTGACCAATGCACTTTTAGAACTAATTTTATCAATTCCTTGACCGTGCACAAAAGAATACATTCAGGGGAACGGCCATTTGTTTGTGAGCATTGCAGCTACCGTTGCAACAGTAGTTCTAACTTGAAGAAACATCAACTACACAAGCATACTGGTGTTACATAGCATAAATTATGTTTATTATATCACTATAAATATAAATGATCTTTTGAATTTCTATATCCAATAAGAGACAAGCAATGAATAAAGCAAGGAAATGTTACAAATTATGCTCCTACAAAGCATTATGTATCACAAGACTAATAACCATTGGCTATAATTGTTATTGAATTATAAATATTGTAAACAAGCAGTAATGAAGTTTTCACAATAACGTCTGTCATTACACACTGTTATGACCAAATTGTACCTATACTATGGACCAATGGGCAGAGCTATAGCTTTGTCATAGGGGAGGTTCAATGATTGAAACATGTCCAGATATTAACTAAACTAGTTTTTCCAATAACTTTACACACACACAAAAAAATTACATTCCAAACGACTATCTCAGTAGCAGCAGTAGTAGTAGTAGGTGTGTGCAGGAGAAAGAGGGAAGGCCCAACAGTTATTTGACTCAATGTAGCATTGTTGTGCTGTCGGGCAACCTGCATATATATATATATATATATATATATATGATTATTTATGGATTAATTGTATAGTGACAGATACATGCAAACATGATAATTCTTATCCCCAAGACGTTTGATTACATCAATTGTCTGCTTATTTCAATTGCTCATTGAATGACTTTGTTTACGTGGTCCACTAGTATAATTGAAGTTTGTATTAAATACTATTCTTTATAATTGAAGTGTCTGCTTCTGTACCAAGACGAGCAGATTGCATTTTTATGATCTGATATTTATGAGGGAAATTTGTAGTACTTAATTGTAATATAAGCAAAATATTATGTACAACAATTAATAAATTCAATGTCAGTCATCTGCATGTTAGATTGACTAAAACTTACATTCACCTCATTGGAACAATAATATAATTTAGTACTACTAGAACTTCTACATACCGTAGCAACTTACAAAAGGAAAGTGAAAGGAAGCTTTTACCTCATATTGAGTCATTTAACTAGTAGTAACTTTTATTGAAAGTTCTGTAAAGTATTGTAAATCTATTACTCTAAAATTCCTACTATTTTATTATTCCATTCCTCCGTTAATCCTGAAGCTTCACACCTATGGAATGACATGCTTATGATCATACTATAATCAATTAAAGACTGCACTTTCTTAAGTGAAAAGATTATTATTTAACACTACACTTTTTTGCTACTCTGGTACTTTGGGTATTATTTGGTGTACACTAAATATAATTATTGTGTTTTTTTATTCCGTCTCAAGCAAGTACACATTATTATTACTATTTTCAATAATATATTGTTTATTCTTAAGAATTTTATTAAGCATCAACTTTGATGCAAATTGGAAGACTTAAGCCTGTTTTAATCTATATATTCTCTTCAAGCTCATTCATTGATCACATCAGAAACATAACATGATTATAACGGAATATACTTTATTATTACAACTTTTAACAGTTTAATTGTATAGTAACAGTAAAAAGTAATATTTTTCTCCAAAGCATATGTAATGTGCTAAGAACCTAAACCTTACAAGTACAAATGTATATAGTTAATTATTGTACATATAGATCACACACCCAAAAGGGCTTCTTCTTAAAACATGATAGTAATATAAGTCATTTGAGTTCTAATGGCGAGGTTACATAACAGCTGCAGCATCATAATACCTAGTCTTGTAACTGACGTGTGTGTCGCTCAGTGGCAATGTTCTGTGAAATCCACCACAACAGATTCCCGCCAGCCGAAAAGAAAGTACCCTGATGCTGAACCCAAAACTACAGCTGCACAGAGCCATGTGTTATATGTCATGAACACTAACATTAACATATAGCTGACAAGCACTTGGATTCCGTGAAGGAAGGTCTGCCATACATGTGCTGAACTTAACATTGTTGGGCTGTAAGAGAATGGCATTATTAAGTTATTAATTAAAATATTTAAAGTCATCATCAATGTCATCATTGTCAATTTGCGATCATAAAATTTACCCAAGGACTTCTAAAGCCGTTTTTGTATATATATATGTACCAGCTATAATTCTTAACCATATAAAATAGAAGTGAATAAGAAAAATCTTGAAAACACTTACATATTTCTTTCAAGCATATGTGGAACTGGCCTGTAAAAATAAGTACAATATATTGAAAAGTGACTTCATTCCCACAGAAATCATAATAATTCCGTTGATCTTTTAATTTTAACAGTAATGCCCTCCAACAGTTCAGAGGCATCCCCGTATAAAAATCACTTTAATGGTTCATCCATGAAAATGCAACGGGCGGACTCTATTTGTTTCCATATTCCTTATTAATAAGGATCTCTAAAAAGATACACTTATTAAAAAATTAAACTGATTACAAGGTACAACATAGACAACAACTTTTTCTCTATATATTTTATTTTTCTAACACATTACTGTGTCACTTTGATGAATATTTATGTTTTGGCATAATTACATGTAATATTAAACTTACTGAATAACTTGTGGTTCATCTGCGGCACAAATATTTGCAACACCCTTGTCTGGTGGAGCTACTGCACAATACTGTAGCCCTGTGTATGTTTTCCAAAGTAAGTGTTTTCTGTAATATTTAAGCCTGTAAAAGCATTCATCAGTTTTCATTTGTTAAATAGGCAATTGGGTTTTATTGGAAAATAACACAATGCTAGTTTTAGATCACGATTAAAACTTGGCCAGATTAAAAAAAAAATTGCGTCAATGCCGTTTCTGTCTGCTGTCTCAGTTCTTATTAACAAATTTTGGGAAGCAAATAATATTCCAGTGAAATAAGAAACATACCCTTCATATAGTATAGCTATGATATATATTGCTAAGAATGATCCAATAAATTCTCCTAAATCAGTCACATTCCACCAGGAGAAAAGAATCGTTTCAATGAATCCTCCGTGAAACTGTAATAAGAGTTGAAAGCAATAGAAACAAGTTCACTAAATTAGTTTTTCACAGAATATAAACTCAGAAAAATATAATCTGAATTACAGAAAACATATTTTTTAAGAAAATTGTTCTGGTTAATTTAACATATTAGTTAACATCTTATCCAATTTTTTAGTTTATTGTACGTAAACAATTTTAAAATACTTAATGTAATAATTTTACATACACATTATATGTCATACATTTCATCTAAGACGATTATTAATGGCTATTACTTCTTTGCTTTTATAACATTGTAATTTAATAATGTAACACTTACAGTCATGGACATTCCGTGTGTTGCACTAGGGTGATCTCCGTGTAATGAGGTTGAATGATCTCCATGTACATGCATATTTGGCTCTTGACTTAAATGATTGATTTCCCCACTTATGTTAAAAACATTCTATAATTTGAATGCACAATTAATGAATCATCAATTACTTACTAGTATTTCATCGTTCATCGATTCATTTTCTTATAGTTTACATTATTTACTTTACATTAACTAACTTACAACTAACTTTAACTATTACTTCACTTTACATTTTCTTAGATAATAATATATGCAGTGTCAAATTAACATTTACTGCCCATTATAATAATAGTCTATATTGAGAGATACCTTATTTATGAAACAACCATGTTTTAATTATCTTTCATGTATTCCAAATTTTATAACAATACTCACATTCATATCATCCATCATATTATGTGAATTATTTACAGGCATATGGTGACCTCCGTGCATCATGTGTCCTACCTCATGGTTCATGTTCATCTCGTGATTACCATGATTCATATGATTATGGCCTTCCATATTTGTAATATAAACCTGGGAATTATATCAATTGCTTAAGCAAATATTACTAATAGTGTATACTAAACAAATCAAAACAGAACATATAAACAATATACAAAAGCAAAAACCACACAATGTAACTACAATTTTCAATAAGCACAAAAAAACATTTAAATATTAACCATAATATAAAGTTCATCAATAATTTATTACTTGAGACATTTATTACATGAGATATGTGATGGTATTAAGGCCCACTTTTATCAATGCATACAATTATACAACTGGTGTAGGTAAGTTGTTTAAAAACCACTTAACATTGTGATACTCATGATGTTTATCAAACATTATGGATATTAATTAAACAAAATTAGCGATAATTCACATTGCCTTATCAAGTTCAACCCGCCTTGCTGTCCAACGGTTTTAAAATATATAATACAATCATTGAATATTTTTTTATGAAACAATTTATGTACATTTTAAACAATTTTACCATTACCTACTTTTATTTATGCATGTTAAAAATCAAAGCTTTAAAAACAACATTTAGATAAAAATTGACCACTTACGTATAAAGTAATTCATAAATTCTATATAGGTACCTGCTTATTAAGTGTATTTTAATAATTTCTTGAAACTGAACTCGAACGTGAAGTTTTACTTTCACACGGCACTAGACTACGCTAAATTAAAATTTCATATGAAGTTGATCCAAATATCCGCGTGGACACTTTCACTTTTTTTGCAGTTCTTAGATTGTACTTTCAATATACCTTTTATAAGAGATATGCACTTATTGAATGCAATGTCGTTTACATAATTTCTATGACTTACTGTCACAATAATTTCTAATTTCATTCACCTATGTTGCTTCATTGCATATGTATCAAATCAGTATCAATGAATAAAAACAAATAGCAAATGTAAGGAATACAAAGACAATCTTGTTTCAACATTAAGTTTACAATTTCTTAGCTTTTGATCAGTTGAAGTTCAGTCAGCCTTCGAATCTTTTAGTTGCATAGATAATACATTACCATTTACCATCCACTGTACTGACGTATTTACATTATTCACAATCTGACATTGACAATAAAACGGTTAGACCATTGGAGTAAATTAACTGACTAGTATTAACTTTCAAATTCTATGTGTTACGAAAAACTAAAAGAATAAAGATCAACTCAGTACCGAATACATATTATGGTTTACTACAGCTTTAAAGATCATGTAGGGACTACCTTTTATAGATAATTTTAAGTACACGTAACCGTAGACGGACATATATTATTGCACAATATTATAAATTGTGCAATGTATCTGGGAATTGAATGTTGTGATATAGTTGGGGACGTGAACTAATTATTTTCTAGGAGGCTTGAAATTAATTGATATAAAAAAATCTAGCTATTATTAGCTATAGCTCTTCTCCTCCCCTGAATTACTTCATTGCCCCCCCCCCCCCTATTTCCTTTAGCTAAGCCCTTTACAGCCCCCTGCGTCCACAAAGGGGCGCTATCGCTCACTTTGAAAAAAGGTGCAATATACAAAATGAAGCAATGAAAGTTGCACCTGCCTGTAGAACCTGTTTATTATTACTAAGAGCTTGTACTACTCAGATTTACTAAGAACTATAGTCGTTACAAAATAAGAGAATTTGCGCGTTGAAACAAAAAATCTTCAGCATTAATATATTCGTATTATTATAGATTAAACAATATTAACATTTTTAAAAAGTATCGCAAGCAAATAATTTGAACAAGTTCGGTTACACCCCTAAGAATTCTCTAATTCTACTGCAATTACGGAAGAAGTCCTGTCAGTGAGGCATAAATTGGTTGCTCTTAATCATACCTCACCATATAGAGGTTATAGAGTAATTAATATTATAGTCAAACTAAATAATATAAGTTCTGTAACCATGTGTTATTTTATATCATTATAGTAGGTAATACCCTGGTACTAATACTAGATAATATTTAATAACGCCAAATCACTAAAAAACGCTTACATTCGGCATTAAATGTTGATGCGCCATACGATTTGCCTGAGAGGACTTAGGGCTAAGACCATCCTTAAGATGTGTATTTATTCGTATAAGAGTGACCTTGTTGTCGGTGTCTAGCAAGATATTCCTTATGCTGTGTTCAGCTGCTTAGTACTTTCCCATCTGCAGGGTGTCCGATTTCTGTAACGGCAATTTGTAGTATCATTTGACAGGTGTTATGGCCTGCTTCAGACCACGTTATACGAATCTGTATACCAAACCAATACATATTGTCTTTATTGGCTGTATTAATTTAATAAATAAATAACGTAAGTAACAGTAATAAAAAGTACTGCTATACTAGCGCCTGAGAAAGAGTGTAATAGCACTTAGTGTGTTTAAGGAACTTAGTAGGTCGGGAGAGCGGTTGTGTGTAAATGTGTATGTTAGATGTACAGATATTTTTTTTCTCTTTATTTGAATTAACAAACAGTGATATAATGGATCTTAAGTAAAGATAATTGTTAATAAAGATTTGTTAGGTAGGGAACTATAACTGTTAATCATAATTTACTTATTAAACATTCAGTCTCGTCTTCAGACCTTCATACAAAAGTAGTTTTTGATCCTGAGTAAGAAACGTCAAAATGGGATTCTTATTTTGTGACGACTATATATAAAACTAATTTACTGAAGTAACATAATACACGTAAAAATTGAAAATACACCAGCCTGTTGCGCAATACATTTTTTTTTATCAAAACGGATGGGTCAACTACTGTTTTGAAAAATTTGCTCGATTATTGAGTAAACATTTAAAAATGACTTTTGCAGGCTACGTTTCGCAATGCGTATTTAAAAGAAGCTGAGTATAGATTAAAATAGTACAATGAAAATAAATGCACATGAATATTATTGGTTTTGATATTGAGGACAGCATTTTGGTTTGATTCTTAACAACGACGCTTCTTAGAGTTCTTAGAAGATTAAAACTCACTCATAAATGATTTTGTGAACAACTAAATATTAAATCAGTACATCTGGCAACACTGCAAGAGCAAACTGATTTACATTTTTATATTATAATTTAAAAGTACATTTAAAAAAACTTTACTTTTTTTACGTAGGCACATAATAAAAATATTAATTAAATTTTATTGTATATACAATATTTTAGTCATTACAAATAAATCAGTTGATTTGTTGTGTTTGGTTACTGTCCGTTTCTGTGCTGTGGCGACTTGAGCTGATTTCGTAATTCAATGCAAGTTGAATACGACTTTGCAGTAAACTGAATCCTATGATAACTATGTAAATCTATGTCATCACTTCACAAAAATTAAAAAAATATTTATTTCACACGTTTTCCCATTATATTCTTGCATTATTTCCTTTTTCAGAACAAATAAGTGCGATATGATTTTTAGGTATGACTAGAGACGCTCAACACTCGCTTTACGCTTGGCGGCCATGTCTGAAGCTCGCGGTAACTCAGAGAGTTAGTGTTGTGCTATTCTTTGTTGTATAAAAAATACAGTGGTTTTTGTTCCTGATAGACAATGAATTTATAGGAGTAATTAATGACTATGAACTTTGTTATATGTGGAGTGTTTTATAAATTGGAGCAAATCAATAGAATTTGCTGTTGCAGGAGTAACTCCAACATCGTATTTTTAGTTCATCCGCCATATTGGCGTTAATATATCTTCGTAAGTCTTTTTTCCTAATTTTTAGCTTTCTTCAGAAGTATATTGTTGTAATTTTATGCTATTTCGTTGGTATTTTGTTAGGGCTAAGATATGTTTAAAAGTAGACAGTGCATGACTCTACTATTGAGCAACATTTCAACATTTTATTCTTGGCCTCTATACAAGTAATTTTCACCCATTTCTTTACACGAGCTTAAGAATATCTCACTGCCTTTTAAGAATATTAAAAAAGAATCATTGTTATGTTATGTACATAAGCTTTTATTTGCGTTATAAGTAGCTGTGCTGTGTATGCCAAAATAGTAAAACCGTTTTATTGTGACTGGGTAATTTCATGATAAAATTAGATAAAAATCATTGTAACTTGCCACTCGATTTCAATTTATATGTAAATATACAAATTTTGCCGATTTAACAACTTTTATTCCACTGTTCACCCTCTTAACCCTCATTTCCACTTTACTATAGTGGGTTCAAAGAATTTTCTAGATCTCTAAAGACGTTCTCCTTTGTCATTGGTACAGTTTTTGTTACCTTAGATATTTATGATATGTTGTTTGTTTTGATACAAAACTGCTACCTTAACATAACATGTAAGTATATCAATACATAACAAAAGTAATTTACTTAACTAGAACTAAATTATAACATTTTGAATATAATGCATGAAACTAATTAGCTGTTAAAACATGCATGTTGCATGATAGTCAAGGTCTTATTGTGAACTTCTTGTGACCCTTGACTTTGAGCTATAGGCTAATAACCTAAGTGTTTAAACATTACAATACATTTTTTTATGTGGTTATACCGTTGTTTCTGTGCAATTATATGAATAAAAAAAATTATCAATATATATTGCATATCATGCAATTAATAATCTTAAGAGACTCCATTACTATTAATATTACTAAACAATTGTTTTTTTAAATAATTGTAGTCCATAGAGTCACAGTAATTAGTAAATACAACAATTAATTTATCAAATATTTAAAAGCAATAACATCTTATGGTGTTCAAGTAGATCATGATAAATATTCAAATAAAGGAAGTGATTCTAGCTCTGTTAAGATCTTGTATACCAATAAAATGTATATTTTCCTGTATAACACTATAACCTGTGTATATCCTCATACTTTTTTCACAACAATAAATAAATAGATGTTACCATAGTTATAGTAAGAATGTTCACATACATTTCGTTGATAAATATGTTCAAAGTAATGAAGTTAAGTTGAAAAAATATAATCACTTAGAGAGAGAATGGAAAACAAAATAATGAAATGTGTACTATGTAAAAACTAACAGAAATTGCCTTGAAATTTTAACTACAACGCCATGCGCAATCATAATTTATTTTAAAATGATCTAAATAGTTTTTTCTTTCTTAATGTAAATAAATTTAATGTCTTGTGGCTTTTTCATATCAAACATTTTTATTATCAGATATGTATGTCTATATTTTATTTACGTATATATAATATATTTTTATGTAGTTTCTATTGCAACCTTGCACTATTTTTAATGGGTAGCCGGACTGAATGCCACAAAGTTTTAAGTTCACACTTTGTAATTCAATACAAATACAATGGCCTACAATAAAGTGTTAAAAAAAATGTAATAAACAAATGCCAGCAATGGCTATTTCTGTGATGAATAAACACCAATGATTATCTTCTACATATCGATAAGAACGTTACAAAAAAGTATGTTGCCGTTTTGTTATTATTAAATATGAAGCATTTAAAACTTAATCTTTATTCTTATAAGATATTCCATGTCAACAGATCGTCATCCATTAAATAATTTGGACATCATAATAGGCTTTGCTTTTACAAAATTTCAACATTTGAAAAATCATCAATATAGCATAAATAGCTTACTAAACCCCTTCCTCTTGCTAACCATATGCAATATACCTATGTATTAGCTAATATCTGTTGAAAAATGTTTTTAGTATTTATTACATATTTCCTTTTTTTAATTCATATTGATATTGATATGTCTAATACATATTAAGCTGTTATTTATTGGATGCACTTTTTTATATCACAATGTATTTGCAATACTATACTTTTAAATAAAACAGAAGTTGCTCTGGTCGGTGAAATTTAAGAACATTATATCAAAAAAAAACTGATTATATACTCTTGGTAAATTATTTTATTTAATGATTTATTCCATTGTGATATAAAACAATTTTATCATGCTATTAAGATTTTGTTCTTCTTTAAAATTAACATTGTGTCTTCCAAGTAAATAAAAAGGTTATTGACTACAAAAATTTGTTTCATCAAGAGTTACATGAGTAGAGTAATTGTATCATGGATTTTTTTGCAAATTACCTCTTTAAAATAAGTCTTAAGATTTACAGAACTGGTTCTCTTGTATCTCATATGTTCGTAAGTAATAATAACCACTAAGTACCATGTGCCAACTTGTAGGTTACATATGGCATATTTGTCTTTTTAATCACACTATACATATATATAAAATGTGTCACATCAATTTACTTTAGATGCATTTATCAGTAGGTTTAGGTATTATTTAAAAAAGCGCCAGGTATTATTTAAAAAAGAATTAATTGTTTAAAGTAAACTAATATAATAAATATTTTTTTATCACATGAATGGCTATTGCTTCTACAGATACTGATTTATTAGGAACTTGGTCACCGAGTCTACTCTTGATATGAATTAAATGGTATTTTTTTCAAAATCAGGAATTTAATGAAGAACAAATTGTACATGACTTGCAATGAAAATATTTATTGAATTTTAATTGCTCAGTATACCTTTTTTGTTTTCATCAAAGGCCTTTGTTATTTTTAATATGTTTAATGATAAATTTATTTAAAATAGTAAGAAGTCAATAAATAGAATTTTGTTACTGAATACAATATAAAAACGATATTACATAAATGCCATATGTTAAAAATATCACTAAATATAATGTGCTTGTTTTTAATTTAAAAAAATATCTTTCAGGCTTGGGTCTTCCTGAGTGTGGATTGAATACTGGAACTCTTGTCATACAAATAAATCTTCCCAACGGCTATATGTCTGGTAAGTGTCGTAAGTAGTAGCAGTATTTTATTTTGTTATAGTGAATATAAGTTCTTGCATACTATTATGTATAATATTTCATTCCAGGAGAGTTATCTTCATAATAAATGAATGAAGTGTGATGCTATTAGGTGCACGAGCACCTCAACATATTTATTATGATAGTAAGGTTTAATGTTATTAGAGGATTTAGCTGATGCCGCTGAGCCAGAAATTGGATGAACCTCTTGTTACAATTGAGGTGAGCCTTAATTAGTACATTATTTGATTATTTAATACCAGTAACAGCTGTGAGGTCTGGCAAAATCACCATGTTTTATTTTCGTTCATTCGTGATTTGGAGACAAGATGATGAGCAGACAGAAGTGGTTGTGACCTGAATAAATATTTATCCATACATAATTTAGGATTCCATGAAAAGTGATATCAGATTTAATTTGCCATTTTTTATCAATCCTCTGTACCCGTATCTGACTGTAAATAATATATTAGACACAATTTTTTTAAGAATTACTACAGCAGTTTGTCATTTTGGTAGGTAGATTGCAGACTCTAGCACAATGCAGCAAGCAGTCGATCCTCTTGCAACAACGAGTACGGTAAGTTATATTGTATATTCCTTTATATTTCTATGTTTACAACACATAATGTAAGATATAGATAGCTAACTGACCCTGATTTTGTTTTTCCTTTGGTCGGTTAATACATGTCAGCCAGTACATTTTTTTTAAGATACTATGTATTTTAGATGATGTTAGGATAACTCTGGCACAATCGACTGATCTCAGACACAGCAGAACCTGTATCATCATTACCAGAGAGCTGATCAACATATTTAAATGCCTAAAAACATATGTAGCTAATTATACACCCACACGTTTTTAGTGTTTTTAGTGCGTATATTTTTCTTGGGTAGGAATCAAACTATCAACTTCTAACTCAGTAGTTATCCCAAGCATGTTCTGTTTATGAAAAGTATACACAGTTTCATGTAATTTAAATATAATTACCATACAGCCAACTGCAGAACCCGTCAATGGCGCGCCACCGGAAGAAACTGCGCGTCGACAAGGGCGAATCACAAATCAGTTACAGTTCCTTCAAAAGAATGTCATCAAGGCCGTGTGGAAGCATAAATTTGCATGGCCATTTCATCAACCTGTAGACGCAAAAAAATTAAACCTTCCTGTACGTATTTAAATTATAATAATTAAACATGTATGTTTATTGCTTGGTGCGGTAGATTATGCTGAAATTATTTAATATTCTAGGACTATCACAAAATTATCAAGAAGCCCATGGATTTGGGTACAATTAAAAAGCGCCTCGAGTCCAATTATTACCATTCCGCTCAAGAATGCATTCAAGACTTCAATACTATGTTTACAAATTGTTACGTCTACAACAAGCCTGGTGAGGACGTCGTAGTAATGGCCCAAACTTTAGAAAAATTGTTCCTGAATAGGGTAAGTAAAGCAGTCACCACGTACACACTTAATAAAAAACGTATTAAAATATGGCTGGCTGCAACGCATTTTTGCGTCTTATTGCAGGGCGTGAACTTATCCCGTGACTGCACGTCGTCTTATACGTCGTCGTACGCAGATACGTGTTAGTGGCCAACTCCTCTTTCGGGACTAAACTCACACCTCCGAATTTGAACATGAAATATGAGAATGAGAAAAAAAAATGCAAAAATATAATTAATGAAATTCCTAAAATCGTAGTAAATATTATTCCATTAATAAATCATTTGTGTAAATATCGCTTTGCAATATTTTAATTTGTTTAAAGGTTTTTAAATTTTCGTGTTTGTTGCAACTCACGACTAGATACCACACACCCACCACGGAAACTATTTTCGTGCTGTCTATTTTACTGTAGCTCGCCACTAGTTGGAGGTGCTGTGAGTTAGCATAAAAACGATTTAACCAATCAAAAGAACATCACTATAATTATATATAACATAGGTATATTATGTGTATGAAGAATATTTTCAATTATAGATTCATATAGTCATTGTTTATCACCATGGATTTTTACTACTTACATATTGCTACATAAAGCTGACTAAATTTGTTTGTAAGGTTAGGATGACAAATTATGAAACTAATATGTTCAAAAACAACTATTATTTGTATAGATAGCGCAAATGGATAAGGAAGAGAAGGAAATCGAAGTACCGTCAAACAGCGGAAAAAGCGTAGTTAAGAAACGGACGGGCGGGTCGACCGGTAGCGTGAGCGGTGCTACGGCGACGCCTGCAGTGCCGGCGCCGGCAATCGGCCCTCGCGCCGCCCCCGTCAAGGCCGTGCCCGTCGCGCCGCTGCCTGCCTTCGTCGGCTCGACGAACACTACCACCACGCCCACGCTCTCCACGCCCTCCGTCACACCGCCCGCTACGCACACAGGACTCCCGCAGCAGGCACGCAATGCTATATCTGTTGTCTCGCTCGTGTATTCTGCTGACGGCGTCGTCTCATCGTGTTCGCTTGTTGCAGGTCGCCAGTCAACCGTCAAGTTTTCATGTGCCGCAGACCGCGGCTCAACCGGTATCTTCCATACCGGCGGTTCCACTTTCGCAGACTCAACCCGCTAAGGTCCGAATTCGAAATGTATAGTATAATGTACATAATTTTATTTAAAGTAAAACATAATTAGAATATGTAATTCATTTGTAAAATCTGATGTTCAGGTAAAAAAGGGTGTCAAAAGAAAAGCTGATACGACAACTCCTATGGGCAGCTCTTTTGAAGGCGGTTATACGACGCCTACGATTGACCAGCAGAGCGGGCCTAAGCCAGCAAAAATCTCCACCAGAAGAGAAAGTGGAAGACAGAAAAAGGTAAGTCTTACTGTTATTTAGATTTATGTTTAGAGATATTCATGGTATGTATTTAATTCAAAGAACTTAATGTGGTGAAATCTTTTTCCTGGGTTCGCCTTTAAAGCATCGCTGTCGCCTATATTTCAACTGCTCGTCCGTAGTTATTTCATAAGCGTTTTTTGGTTTGCTGGTACACAATAGTATAAAAAAAACCCAATGTTATTTCTTTAACTAAAAAAAAATCATTATATTATCAATCAGTAATTAATAAATCGGTAGGCTGGAAGAGTTGGCGATGACAGCTTTAAAATGGGTGGATTATCTCCTGGAGTTGGTGGCGCTGGGGCGTCTCATCACTCGGTCATGACCCCTCAACTGGCCAAGGGCAAAGAAAAATTATCTGATGCTCTAAAAAGTTGTAACGAAATATTGAAAGAACTTTTTTCTAAGAAACATTCAGTAAGTATATATTTGCTATAACTCTTAAAGTCTCATGATCGCAATATTTAAAAATTAAGGTCTATTTGGAAAATAATACTTTATTTAGTTTTCAATTAGTGTTGTTTATCTAACACATTTTTAACTTGTAATTACAAAATACAATTTCGTAAAATAAAACTGCATTTGACAGGGATACGCGTGGCCATTTTATAAACCAGTAGATGCTGAATTGCTTGGTTTACATGATTATTTTGATATTATTAAGAAACCCATGGATCTTGGAACTGTAAAAACAAAGATGGACACCAGAGCCTATAAAACTGCTACTGAATTTGCTGCCGATGTTCGTTTAATATTTACAAATTGCTATAAATATAATCCACCGGATCATGATGTTGTTGCTATGGCGCGAAAATTACAAGATGTTTTTGAGATGAGGTGAGTAACATACATTTATCATAACATATGTGTTGTTGTATTCTTAACAATTATAACTGTCATAGTAAATAATACATTTATACATACATACTTGGTTTATGTTGGAATTATAACTGTTATAATGAATAATATACTTCAGGTATGCAAAAATTCCCGACGAACCTGTACACTTGGCTTTGGCGCCTCATATAGATAAAGGGAGCTCGGCATCAAGTTCTGAGTCAGGGTCTGAGTCAGATTCGGAGTCTGATGACTCTGAAGAGGAAAGAAATAAAGCTGTGAAGCTCCTTGAGAAGGAACTATTAGCATTACAAGAAAAAATGAGGAAACTAGTCGAAGAATCCAACAATAAAAAGAAAGCTAAAAAGAAAATGAAAGATAAGCAGAAGAAGCAAATTCCAAACAATAGTGGCATACCTCCCAAAACTAACACGGTCACAGCATATGGCGCTAAAACAAATAATATTGCTGAGAATTTAGGTATGTATTTAATTATATGTTAATTATTTGTCTGCGTGCAAGCTAGAAATAAATCTCTCTCTTTCAACACAAAATCACCAATTTCCGAAACCCGTAACTTCAATTTCAACCAGGAAGTTAAGTAGCTTTAGGGTCTGTGATAGAGAATGCGTCAGTCAGGACTTCTCTTTTTGCATGTAATGCAAATATAGATTTGCAGTTAAAGATTAAAATTTAGATTCATTATGCCTGTATGATAATGTTTTGTACTCAAATGATTTTTCCCATCAAATGTGACTCTGTGTTATTAAACAATTTGCCGCCGATATTGTCTGTTATGAAAGTTTTTAGAACGTTAAGAACAAACGTTATATTACCTATATAATATGAGCAATGGTGTGTTGTGCAGCGTCTAGCGGGCAGCGCGGCAAAGCGGCGCGCGCGCGCGGGCCTGCGGGCGGCGTGGCGGGTGCGGGAGGGGGCAAGGGCGCCCGTGGCCCGCCGCCCAAGAAGAAGGGCTCTACGCCCACCGCCGCGCCGCCGCTGCACGCACCGCCACACCCCGATTCCGACGACGAGGACGTGGCCAAGCCCATGTCTTACGACGAGAAGCGCCAGCTTTCACTCGACATTAATAAACTGCCAGGTGACCCTGCTCTACTTCTGACTCCTTATCCCCTCATAAAGTTTTCTCAAAACGTTAAACTCAACTCAAAATAAACATTAATTATTCATTATTATCTCTAATTATTTTTGTTTAATTTCCTATTAAATGAGAAGCTGCTGTGCTTGGTCAATTTGTTTTGGGCTTAAGTAAGAAATTGTTGCATTATATACCCAAATACATTTATCGTTGTGAAGTTATGAACACGAGGATAAATGTTTTAGATCACATTGTTTTTTTATAGGTGATAAACTTGGCAAAGTAGTCCACATTATACAGAACAGAGAACCCTCGCTCAGAGACTCCAATCCGGATGAAATTGAAATAGATTTTGAAACTTTGAAACCGTCTACACTAAGAGAATTAGAAAGCTATGTTGCTTCATGTCTTCGGAAAAAAACACGTAAGATTTCTTTTTAGTTATTTACAGAAAAATGCTTCCAGTTTTCAAACAGAAGTTTAAAATTTCCTCTAAAAAATAACGTCATTTTTTATTTCCTTTGTTAAGTAATTATTTGAATATTGATTTAAAGATTGTAAACGAAACGCATTGTGAAATTTTTAGATCGTAAAGTGTCTGGAAAATCAAAAGATGAACAAATAGCGGAAAAGAAACAAGAATTAGAAAAGCGGTTACAAGATGTATCTGGCCAGCTCGGAGGGACTAATAAAAAACAACAGCCAAAAAAAGGTAATGGTATTTTTTAAATATCACTTTGCAATATTTTTCAAAAACATAGCAAGAACTGAAAATGCCCTCCCATTTGATTGCACTGCTATCACTGACCTTAAAATGGACAATGAAGTTCTAAATATTGAAACACATTTATCATAGTGGGTGTGCTGAAATTATGAACTTGAGTTGTTACTTTATCATTTGCTTCTTAGGTAAACATGTAGAAGTCAGTGATCATAATCGTGGAGTGTGTCATACTAACATAGAAAAGGTACTGATAACTATGACACTGACATTACTCCATGAGATCTCTAAAGAATGATACCATATTGTCAAGTTCAGTTCAATATGTACACTTTTATAATTTTTTCATAGCAACTATATAGCTGCCCCAAAAAAAAAATTCTATCATCCGATTCCTTTTTCTATATGTACTGTTTGCTCGTAGTGCTGCTTGCAATAAGGTTCAGTTTCGTAATTTAAAAAATGTAAAAGTACATAAATTTGTGCAGAGGGATGTAAAGACGGCCTGGGTGGCGGCATGTCGTCGTCGTCAAGTTCGTCGGACTCGTCGAACTCGTCGTCCAGCACCGACACCAGTTCGTCGGACAGCAGTGACAGTGAAGCAGGTTAGATTTTACGCCGGCGGCCGACGCCGAATGCCTTTTACTGAATTAGCTGATGCAAAATTAGTGTACGGTACTGGTACCTCCCGTACCATGTAAACTACGATTTTAGGCGTTAGATCTTAATGATACTTGCATTTAATTAAGAAGGATCTTCACATGATGATATAAAATTATCTTGAGATCTTTTAGGTTTAGGTTATTGGCAATATTTCGTGAGTCGAAAATGATTTTTCCCCCCTTTGCCAGTATTTTTTATTGTATGACTGATTGTGACAATTTTATGTTGTGAAGTATGTGAAATACTATGATGCCGTTTTATACCTTTAATTTATATTATTCTAGTCTGAAATGTATCAGTGACAGAATGAATGACACTAGAATGTCTCCGGCAACTGGAATGAGTTTGAATGTAATATGCCCTTGAGAGGAGTTGAAAGTGATACAGTTGACCATGTGGATGGGCGGTAGATCAAATAGAATGTTAGCTCCAAGTAATTGTCAACTTCATATTTTATGTTTATTTATTTATTGAGAATTTTATATACAGATGTCATATTATATTATTTATGACCAAAATTATTTTTGTATTGCAATGTTTGTTTTTTAAACTATTGTTCTGCACGCAAATTGTTTTGTAAGCGGTTTCTAAGTTTTAATAGTGAATATAATCATCAAAATAACCGTATTGTGTCTGAATCTAAACATTCTTATGTTTGTTCACAAGTCATGACAGTTAATAAGTTACAAATACACCTTCCATATTTTATATGAACAGTGTTGTGTGAATGTTCCGCGAGGTAATGCGTGAGTGTTCTGAGAAAGTAGTTTAAAGTATAATTTCATTACTGTGATATTGGGACGATGGATGTCACCAAAAGATTCAGTCATCGTTATTATATCTGAAATATTGAAAGTCGGTAAAGGCACAAACGAGTCGTAGTTAGAAGGGAGGGGCCAGCTTTGGTGTTCGATGAGTCTGTACCGGTGCCGGTAAGAATATTTTACTTGGTTTGCTTCCATAAACCAATAGGAAATATACCTTTTCACATTAATATTTTTAACTATATCATGTCCTCAAGTGCGATGTTATTTCATTTGCATCCTTAAAATTTAAATCTCCTTTTACGAATTGTCATTGGAAACTTCAGATCTCATGGTACTAATAGCTTTTGAGTGTGAATTTGACGTAAATATAACGGGGGTTTCGGGAGCGGGCAGCTCGCAGCTCGGCGGCGGACGTGCGCGTCGTGCGCGGCGGCGGCGGTGTAGCTCGTAATGCAAACAATTGTGTAAGGACGGATACCAACTTAGCAAGCAAAATTCATCTCCACCTTATTGCATTCCCTGCTCTCTTTCAATACGACGAGGATGTAATTTTGTGACATGTTGTAGTTAAAAATTTATGGTAATTGAAAAGGTATTTTTAAATATTGGTTTAGTGCTTCATATTTTAATGCTTGCTCCCGAGAATTGACATGTGATCGAAATTCTTATTATTACAAAGAGATACCTATAGCTGGCCTCCTTCCTTCACAAATTGTTTGCAAATCTGTTTTTACTATATTATAACATAGTTACTTGCTACATAACTGTATACCCAATGATGTAATTAGATATTTTGTCTATATGTTGAACCCAAGACAAGTTAATATAAAACATTTTCTTTTGTACAAGTTTATTCTAGATAGCTGGATAACTGTATGTTCTTACCACAGTCATTACATGTTGTTTTTAAAAATGTTATTTATAATACAGTATTCATAGATAGAAGGGAGGAGAATGAAGCAATAAACTTGCATTGTATAAAAAGTTGAACGGTGCTTGGCGTCAAAAACGCGTCAATCCATAAGGGCTTAATTAATGTTTCCACGGTTAGTTATTTCATTTTTCTAAAATGTTATACATAATTTTTGTCATATTTCAAAAAAATCTTATTGAGGTCTTACTGTTATCCTACATTTGTAATGTTTTTCTTTGGTTCCACTTTTAATTTTATTAATTTATTATTAGCCTGATATTCATCACGATCGATGAGTACTATGATATCCTCGTATTAAGTTCTATCAATGTATTACGCTAGTAGCTGTTTGTTACATTAGTACTGCAGATGGGTTGAGTTGAAGTTGTATCGAGTATCACTCGGTTTGATTTTAGCTGAGCCGAGTACTCAGCTAAGCTACTCGGCAGGTATTTATATGGGTATGTAGTGTGAAAACGTGTATAAACTTGTTTCAAAGCAACACATTACCATGTACTACTTCAGTCTTACTTTAGGTTAGATAAAGATGTGGATAGGCTGCAGTGTCCACAGACAGTGTGCATGTGCGTTAGTTGCGGCCTTAATTTAGCAAATGTTATATTTGTATGTACTCGACGCTGGAACCGAGCTATTCGGCCGACTACAAGTTGTTGAAGAACCGCCGAGTGTCTGTATACTACTTGGGTACAGAGTTTTAACCGAGTACTCGGCCCATCCCTATTGAGTACTAAAAAAATTACTTTATATATACATTGTATGTGTGATGTAAGACTTCAAATTATAAAAGTAGCTTTAAAAGAAAAAAATACAGTAAATTAATCTTAATCAATACAATTGGAAAACCACCTAAATATTCACTTTTAAAAGTATTGGCATAATCGATTACGTTAGTTTTGAAAACAACCGTTTCTAAGGCTATTTTTTATTATTTTTTTTGCATTTTTTTAAATTCAAGTTCCGCCCAATACTCAATTGTATTAATGTACTTACAAAGGAACCCTTTTTGTAAGTATATTATTACAATTGAGTATTGGGCGGAACTTTGTATTATGTGTAGCAAATTGCTTTCCAAATTATTATTATATCACAAGGCAATTAGGGTTCATAAACACTATCATCCAGTTAAGGTCCTCAAACACACTGCTCAAATATTATTGTATGAGCCACCAATGACAGTGGTAGTGATGACCCTCCATTCTCATTCTGTCTTTATTCTCTCGATGTTCAGTAAAATTTTGTCACTTGTGCTTACTTATTCTCCCAATCTGAAAGAACAAACTGATATATATTATGTACATAATAAACACTTCAAAACGAAAAGGTTAAAAAAAATTAAAAACATGAAAATATCCATTAACAAATACATCAGCACAAGCCTTCCTAGATTAGTCTTAAAGCTTTAAACTATTTTTTATAGTTTTTTTTTTAATTTGTGTTCCACATACAATTTGTATTTGGAAAAAAACGGCTAATGCTTGCATGATGACTACGCCGAAATTGGATAATAATGTATATCGACGCTTAAAATGCAGAACATTGTAAAATACACAACTTTTCTTTTTTATTTGTAATCAGTGTTCATATTTGGGTATTCGTTTATGCGTTTTCGAAACATGAATGCATGGCCTATGCCTTAGTATTGTTAAAGTACCATTTGTTATCAAGGTATTTATTTTAGACAAAAATATGTATATTTCAAATATCACCATTTGTGAATTATGGGTAATGGCAATTAATTATATGTGTTATGAGGTTTTAATAACTGCCTTTTTGATTCATTTTTAAACTATGCCTATTCTATTTATTTTATATTCTAAGTGCACATTATTTATATACGTTGTGTAATTGGACTTTATGAACAGTATTTTAAACTAACTACATGCGTGGACTTTTAAACATTCCCAATGACATCAAAATAATGGAAAGAGACAGAAAATATCCCATGAGATTTTGAAGTAATTAATCTCCAAAGTACAATATTATTTGTGTAAGGTGGTTAAAACAAGAGTAGGCAAAGCTATCGTAATTTTTTACATTTTATTTAGAGTTAATATAATAAAAGTTAAATATTTATATGTATGTAGTTACATGAATTTTAATAATATTTTAAAGTACACATAGTGATGATAACCAATTTTCATGTTGAAGAAAAGTATCTCGAGACAAGTTATAGTAATTAGGTGTACAGATGTGGACTTGGTGGTGAACCCTGTGTATGGCAAATGGTTGAAAGTGAAATACTGTGAAACCTTTACTTTCCATGTCATTTCTATTTCAATGTCTTGCTTTGCTCTACTATTGTTTTATGTTCATGCTGTTCCCTCTTAGGCCTCCCTTGGCCGACAAATATTTTGAACAAAAAAATGAATAATTGTACCCTTATAATATAGCGTTATACAGATCAATTTATGGAGATTATAAATGTTGAGTGTTAGAAGTGTTATTTTTTAAAATAATTTGCTTTAAATGACATTGAACGAGTAGATGTTTCCTATAAGTTAAAATTTTAAGTGAAGATGTTTGGTTAGTCTGGATTTCAAGGCATGCAAACAAGAACACCACGTGTAATAAATTTATATAGGTTTTATTATTTAATGAACCCTCATGACTTAATTGATTAGATTTAAGATTGAGTGGTAAACTTTGTATATATCAATATATATATAATATAACAAATTTAAGTAAAACTTTTAAGTAAAATTTTGTGATTTTTATTTATGTGAACATATGAGATCTGAAGTTCAAAAGTTATATTGAAAATTACGAAACATACATGTACTTATTGGCACCAAAACTGTCTTTTTATGAACTACTGCTCGTTTTTGTTTCTTTTTGATCAGTAAGGTGTTGAGTGTGGTATTGACCATCTTTAAGCACCACTTTACGGTGTTAATTTAGTAAACATTACAAAAAGTTAACCCAATATTCTTAGTGGGGAAATTATATTACTTTTATATCCTCGA